>JAKTVU010000070.1:0-44939 GCA_030581855.1 Yueomyces sinensis
AACAGTAGACATATCATCAGTAGAGTTGATCGAGTTTGTATCATTTAATAACTCAGGATAGTTATCGATGAACTTGATATTTTCGAATGGCTCAGTTCCTTTTTCCACCTTATTAATGTAGTGTCCAAAATTTTCTTCTTCGTAGCAGCTGTTCCATAAAATAGCATCATAGAGATGATTAATCTCCTTATCTGCTTTAAACCATGTAGCTCTTGAGTGAGCTATCAAATTTGAAGTACTTTCCTTCACTTCAATCATTTTCATTGTTAATCTTAGTAGCAGTGATACAGTCGTTTTCATTTACAGAAGTAACAGGTTTAGCATTCGAACTTATTGTGCACTTAGAAAATAGATTAGTTAATTCATCTAATCCATCATTAGTATCATCTGACCTGCGAGCAGCAGATGAAATTGGTAGCTTGGTTTCTTGAGTAACGGCAGGTTTAGTTTCTGATTTCTTAAAGATCTGAGAAGTAGATTGTCTAATTGAACCAAATTGAGTTTTAAAAAAATCATCGGTACTTTTGATGAAGTCATCAAATTTCTCACTGACGGCTTGACTCTTGATGGAGTCTAATGAAATATTAGAGCTGTTAGCAGTGTTTTTAAATGAGGTACTGCTTTTATTCTTTTGAAATAACTCA
This sequence comes from Yueomyces sinensis, assembly GCA_030581855.1. NCBI lineage: Eukaryota > Fungi > Ascomycota > Saccharomycetes > Saccharomycetales > Saccharomycetaceae > Yueomyces > Yueomyces sinensis. Next base: position 645 of record JAKTVU010000070.1, read on the forward strand.
GAAATTGAGGTCTTCCAAGATAAAGAGCCAGAGTTGGCAGTAGTTTGTTCAGCGGTAGCTTGAGTAGTAAAAATTTGAGTTGAAGTGTTAGACATTTTTAAAGGTTGCTTTATATTCTTTGATTTGTTTTATTTTTTCCCAAAGTACATAAAATATTAATTATTCTTTTGAAATAATTACTTCTAATATATCCTCTTCCCAGAATTATGTGGCATCACAAGAGAGGAAGCTTCTGAACGGCACAAAATACGGTGCCATTTCGAGGGTAACAGAAGAAAAATGAGATATATAAGGTGCATGTGACCAGATAGAAAGAGATGAAACATTCAGTTAATAAGTTATAATTAGACTATGTTACATTTGTTATTGTCTTTAGTAGAACCTTCTTTATTCTAATATATCCATATCCAATACTGCTTTATTTTGTATATATTAATATCTAGTTCAATGCAAAAAAGACCCCAAATAAATAATATAGAAAAGGTTGAATCCCTACTAGTAGGGGTAGTGAGTTTCTTTGAGGAAGGTGTATTGTAATATTTGGAACTAATTTCGACGTGATGTATAATTATGTGACCATATGATTATGTGGCGCATATATTGACACATAATTGCAAGATCTGAGATAAACGTTTATACAAACCAGTTTGAAGGCTAGGAATCCTATAAATACTTCCAATATCATAGATCATTGACTTAATAAGAATAATGGTTTTTTATTGTTCTTTGTAGTATCTCTAGTTTTCTGTTTCACCTGCAACTATGTACGCCTTAGTAAATCCTCGAAGCTTCACTGCTGGAATATTCCATTGAATGAAATTTCAAACCAAAAAAGTTCATTTATTTGAATATTATTCTATAAATCATGTAATGTATAATTTGGTTAAAAGAGAAATCATCTTTCTTTTCCTCTTGATCACCCACCTTGCGTTAAAGGAACCATTCTTTACTAGCCTGAGTAAACTTCTCATAGACTATTTGTAAGGTCTATAGCAAAATAAATTTCATACAACGAATTAAGTTTAAAGGTGTATATTCTATGTATAAAGCATTAAGAAGTATTAGGAATGTAGATATGTCAACTGTATTAAAATGAAGATATTCTTAGAATAAGTGTGGACTGCATTGTTAGTAGTCAAAAAAACTTCCAATTATCTCGAAAAAAAGGTTAGGCTATTGAGGGGGGGAGAGCTGGAATGTGTAACTTGCATTGAGTAGACCAGGTAGTGCCATTGGTGCATTGGTCTAATTATATCGAGATTCTAATTTTTTTCTCCTTCTTTTTTATTTGTTTGTTTTACTTTTTATTTAAATTTCATGTAAATATATATTTTACAAAAGATCTAACTAATGTTAAAAATGATAAACAAAATAAAATCAACGAGTACTAGCTAAACCATTCCTAAACTGTAAATGGTTTTTGCTAATAATTGATTTTGAACAAATAGAATGCTGGCTACCTTTTGATTTCTTCACTACTACTCTAACCTCAAATTTTTTCCCCTTCATTTTTTATCTTATTCGAAAAGAATATAGTGGCCTCAAATGTTTGGTCCCTCACGCTATTTCAAATTTAACATGTCTTAAGGTTGTTTATCATTTACAAAATTTTGTCTAAATATCATATTTTTTGATTATATGTTCTAAATAACTTTGAATACCTTTACTGAGTATAATATATACATTGATATTTACTGACCCTTGAAATTAATATTAAGCAATAGTAATAAAGAAGATGAGAAACTATTTAAAAGACATTAAATAAAATAAAGTATTAAATTTGGATCTCATTCAACAACGAATTGAAGCAGTAGTAGATAGTGCTAACTGAAATAATTACATTTACGCTTAAATGCCATCAATAATATATCATATAAAGTTGAGTTTAAAAAAGTGAAAAATAACAGTAGTTCAGTTAATACTCATTAAATGAATGAAATATTCTCTCAAAAGTTATCAACAAGAACATTGCGAATTCAAATTCTCAAAAAAAAAAATCTGTATTGTTCTCTTAAGTAACTATCAGCTTATCATGAAACAAAAAAATTGTGTCGGTGAATTAAATTTGAGCAGCAAATCCCCAAGTGCAACCAATAAAATCACTCACAACATTGAATTCATGTTGGACATTGAGACCTGTTCTGAAAATATGATGACGTTTAGTAAATCCAATTGTATAGTAAACTGGAACATGTGGTTTATCTGATATGATTGCTCGATATATTGCACCTTTCAAACATATCTCTTTAGAAATCCTGAAAAGACCAAGAATTGGTAATTTGAATGTTGGATTGTAAAACATCCCTCCTCCATTTTGGTGAACAATGAAGGCATCTGGATTTTTCATTGATCTTTTTAAATACCAATTTCCCTTGTGATTTCTTCTTAGTTTTTTGTGGTATAGAAAGTTATTGCTGCATTCGAGAATAGCATCTATTAACCTTTCTTTAGCGGCTTCTAATTTTAAACATAGTTTTCTTGACCTTGATTGCTCTTGTCTTCCTAACAAACGTATGAATTCTTGTTCACTAAATTTTCTGAATTCCCTTGTTGTATAGTTTTCTACTCTGTTATTCCTCAAATGCCATGGGCAATACTTCCCCATGAGACGTTCAAATAGAGAGCCTCGTATTCTCTTGTGGCAATCTGAAATGGTAAAGTCAGATTTCTTATATAACTTATCCTGTTTTGAGTTCAATAATATTTGTGTTACTAAATTATCTATTAATTCATTTTCTTTTCTTTCGATATCTTGGAGTAGTTCAATGTCTTCTTTGACGGTATCAAGATTACCAAGTATAGATTGGCCCAAATATTTGTCATATATTTTCTTCTTTGAAGAATAAAGTTGTCTAATGGAAGAACTGTAGTGTTTAATATGATTATTTTCTTTTCTAATTTCTTTAGTGGAAGAAACTTCATTCTTTTTAGAAGAGCAATTTTTAAGTTTTAGATTATGAATTGTCTTGCTGTTAGTAGTAGGTAAACTTGGTTTACATTTTGTATAGTTTAGCTTGTTGATATGGATTGGTTGCACAGTATCAACAACTTTGGAATAATTTATATCAACAACGGTTAATGATTGATCTGTATTAGTAGAATCAAAAGAAAAAGGAGTGGGAAGTTCAGTATTACCAGACTCCATAAGTCCTATTATAGCGTCTAGATTATTATCATCGACATTTGTATTTGTTTCACTCGTACCAATAGTGTTTCCAACATCTTCTAAATACCCAGAGACAGGGATATTATAAATACTTACAATAGGGTCTGAGAAGCCATATTCCAATTCTTCATTTTCTTTTTGACTACTGGCAATAATTGCACTCTTTTTTTCAGTGTTGGGTTCTTTTATAGATAATTCTGCAATAGCATATTCTTCATGATAAATTTCTAAGGAATTATTTTTTGTAACTTCTTGAAGTTTAAAGTCATTGTTAAGTTCTTTGTTACAGGAATTATTAAGGTTTTCTATTTTTTCCTTGATGTTGTTGAGCTGTTTTTTTATTTTATCTTTAAGATTAAAAGGTTTCGCTAGTGTATTAGTGTCATCTTCTTCTAAATTCACTTTATTAGTTTTATAAAAAGTATTCGAAGTAAACTCATTTATCTTGTCTGAATAAGCAGGCTCATTCTTAAAAATTGGATTTAAATTGAAAGATTTCATTTTCGATCTGAAATATTAATTCTTTTTATATATTCTTAGTTATTAATTCAAAAATGAAGTCTATTGATAAATTATATATCTTTATTGTATCAAAACGTGAAATATCGTTTTAAGGAAACAACAATTATTCAAAGAAGTTGTAGAGACACTTTAAAATGATTGAAATATTTTTTTCCGTGTTGCTATATTTTCATTATTTTTGACACAAAGCGTAAATCGAAAAGAGTAAAACTATTGGCGGCAAGATATATTCAGAGATACTTGAAATATTTTAAACAAAATATATATATATAACTGAATTGCAATTCAGTTTTACAATAACAGAAAGTATTTTGTTAAAACTTATCCTAGAGTAAATAGTAACAGCTAATTAATAGTCTTAGGCCTTGGCTACATGTCCTAAAGTTATTATGGGCGTAGATCTTAATTGTATCGTTCACTTATATAAACTATAAAGTGTTACATAATGTATAGCTATTATATTCACACATACGCGCTTATATACTTGCACTAGTGCCCGGGTAGCTGTACATGGTATGACAGTGTCACTATATGTGAGCTCTATGCATTACCATATTACAGTAATGACATAATACATCATTTCACTGTGACCATATAGTAAATGATGTTGAACTATATTCTGTGTATATATACAGTTATAATAACGTAGTTCCTAATTAGGAAGTATGTTATGATAACTGGTACTGTATAATAAAAAAGTAAAAACGTATATAAGCAGAACATATTATTCACAAGAATAAAATGTTCTCTCCCTCTTTCTATATAGTGTTATATAAAAGAGGATAACGCTTTTAATAATTAAATCCCTAATGTCAACAAATTATCTATTTGTCCAGACATTAGACAATTCGACTTATACCACTGTATTGCAACAGTTCAACATAATTAAAACCCTGGAAAACAAAAAATGATTATTATTTTAAATCTTTAAATAATTTTTAAAAATATTTTATCAATACCCACATTTTTCAAAAATTCAGAAATTGGCAACTTGGCCGAGTGGTTAAGGCGATAGATTAGAAATCTCTTGGGCTCTGCCCGCACAGGTTCGAATCCTGTAGTTGTCGTTATTTTTTGCAAAATTTCCAAAGCTCGGCGGCTAATTGGTAGTAATTGAACTCTGGGTCCAATTTCAAAAGTTATGATGATTTTTTTACCTCAGTTTTTTTGTTTTTTAATATAGTATGTTTTAAAGCTTCTAATCCGTATTATATGAAATAGATCATCTAAAATGAAAAAAAAGAATTGAAAAAAATAAAGGATATAAAGTAAAGATAACACAATAATATAGAATGATAGATTCTCTTGATCACTATAACTGGTGCTATATATATATTTATATGTATGTCTTTACATATTCAATATGAAGATTTTGATAAAGCGTTGTTTTTACCATAATCATGTCCTACCCCTTCATAAATTATCCTTCGAGGATCACTACGCAATTAGACATAATCTCTCAAGATTGATTGAAGATTACTCCAAAAAACCATTGCCAAAGTTATCCTTTGAATATTTGAATTATTGGAATAAAAATCCTCATTTACAATATAATTTTTCAATTAATATTACTCATAATTTATTAATTTTAGTATCAAAAAGGATAAACTCTTTTATGCATTTAAATTATAATTTTATCATTAATCAATATATTGAATCGATTTTTAAAAATTATCTTCATTCATTACAATTATTGTTATCTATCAATTACCCATACGATTTAAATAATATTAAAATATTGAAAAAAATAATAACTAAACTTTTATCATTACATAATGAAGATAATTTGTTTAATTTATCAAAGGGTATCAATGAGATAAAGCAAGATTATTGTTCTTCACCTAAATCCATGGCAAATTATCCCGATATGAATACTTTCTTAGATCAACATTTACATGATAGAATACTGATAAATTTATTATGTAAACATTATTTAAAAATTATATCATCTGAAAATAATGATAATAATTATGGAATCATCGATAAAGATATAAACATCAATCAATTAATTACTCATACTATTGATTTTGTAAATAATATGACGATGTTAGAATTTGATAAATCTGTAAAATTTAAAATTATTAATAAAAATTTAAATCAAATTAAATTTAATTATATTGGTTCACAATTTGAATATATCTTGACTGAAATTTTAAAAAATTCTGCAAGAGCACATATTAATAATAATACAACCGATTTACTAATTAATATTTTACTATTACATAATGAATATTCAAATGATCTATCTATTCGTATTAGCGATAGAGGTGGTGGGATACCTAAGGAGAAAGAACCTTTTATATTTAATTATTCATATACTACCGAATGCAATAATAACAATGATATTAAAATATCAAAAGGTAATGTGGCTGGTGGTAATATATCGAGAGTAGCTGGACTAGGATTTGGTTTACCATTATGTAGATTATACACTAATATCTTTAATGGTTCTTTAGAGATGCAAAATTTACCAGGTTTTGGTGTCGATACATATTTAAACATTAAAGGGGCTAATCTTGATTAATAACAAACCCAATTAAATAATGAACCTTTCTTGATAAATATATAATAATATAAATAATTAAACAATGTGAAATGAAATAAAAATAAAATAAAAATATTCAGTGTATCCGTCCTTTATAAGTAAAATAAAAATATTCAGTGTATCCGTCCTTTATAAGTAAAATAAAATAAAAAATCTAACCTTTTTTTAATTAATTAAATAGTATCAACTTCGGTTTGATATCCTTTTCTTAATCAAATAGCATCAACTTCAATTTGATATCCTTCAGGCAATCTTAAGCTGTTAACTAATGGTTTACCAATAGCATCAATAACATCATGTGCCCATAAAACATCCAAATGTGAATATTCTCTTAATAACCATAATTTAAATAATTTATGGTCTTCATAATTAATAAAATGATCGATTAATCTTCTATTATTTACTAATCTATCTCTTTCTGGAATAAAGAATAATAATTTTGGATATTCCTTGACATCAGATCTTGCAGGTGTTTGTATATCTAATGATTCTCTATATTTACTTTCCATCTCTTTACCTTCTTCAAATGCTTCTTTATTGTTATCGTTGTTACCGATATAATCATCAGTATCACTTATATCAGTTCTTTTGTTTTTATTTTTATTCTTATTTTTGCTTTTATTATTATTTAAATATTCATTATCAATTGGAAACCAGATTTTATCATCTGGAAATAAAATATGAGCACCAAATTTAAATGAAATTTTAGTTGGATTTGGTGATAACCACCACTGCATTAATCTATTTGATATATGAACTGGTGAAAATAAGAAATGTCTATTCCTCAATTCTTTATCCCATAAATAATCATTCCAATCAAAAAGATAATTAAACATAACATAAGATAAGAAAGAGAATATTTTAGAACCAACCATTATATCTCTCATTGTCATCATCATCGGAATGAATGATCTATTACCAAATAATATTGGATGATCAACAGATTTTGACATAAATCTGACAAATAATTTTTCAGTTAATAAAGGTCCAGGATAAATAGCAGGTGCTAATGCTGCAAAATTATCTAATTTATCAATAAGTTTCCAATCTGAATTACCATATAATTTTTCTGAATTTATCAATGAAAATAAAGTTTGTGTAGTTCCTTGTGAATGAGCTACTAAAGATATTTTTTCAAATCCTGTCTTTTCAGTAACATGAGATATTAATGCCTTTAAATCGTATTTAGCCATTTCGTGCATATTCCAACCCCATTTATCTTTAGTACTATTAACTTTTTTCTTATTAAATTTTGCTTTTAAACCACATCTATTGTTACCTAACCATACATCAAAATTAGATACATGGAAATAATAAGCTAAAGATTTTCTACCACCCGAAGCAAATGCACCAGCACTTTGTAATAAACCATGTAACAGAAGTATAGGGTATTTCTTCTTTGATTCACTATTTGGTGGTGATGATAAAGAGGTAAAGTGTAATAAGTCCAGAATAAAGCCATCATCAGTTTCGACTTCAAATTTCTCTACTTTGATATCATACTGTTTATAATAGTAATCTAGATGTGGTACCAATCGTTTATCTTCCATTAACAAAAGTTCATCAAATGGGTTCGGAGTTGCCTGTTCATCATGTGTATCATGAGTTAAGAAGGGGGTTGGCGATACAGACCTCGAAACACGTCTAGATGTGTTGGGATTGCCTCCTGTAGTCGTAGAAGCAGGGCCAGCAGGTCCACTAGCATGTATGTTTCTTTTATTTGATGAGGTGAAATGATGGAATAACGACAGGACAAAAAGTGTCGACAGATAGAAAAACAACACAATTGACGACGTTATCAAATAGACCACATCGAGTAAGAACATGCTTGATGAGCTTGCTGGATCTTACTTTCTCTAAAGTCATCAAAGGACCCTTGTAGATATAATAGATATTTACAGATCTTGGAATTTTTCACTCTAAATAATAAGCTTTACGAGATCTCAGATTTTTGTTGGGCGGATAGAAAAAGACACGAAAAATAATCGCAACAGAAGACAGTATATCAAGAACTATAGAAGCTTTATTAAACAGGCAGAAGATACTTGTTTTACAAGATATATATTCAAAAATCTAATATTTATGTATTTAAGTTTGTTAGAAAGAAATTTTAACGAAGAAATTCTGGTAATATTTCGGAAAGTATGGGCTTTCCTACTTATATAGTTATTTAGTCAATAAATATCCAAAAATAAAATAAATAGTTTTACCTTGAATAATAATAATACTTGTTATATATTTGTAAAAAAATAGTGTGCTTGAGGTGGTTATTTTGATACTACTAACTTCAAAAAAGATTCTTTTATTTTAATCTTCTTCCTTATTTTTTGCAGGTGTCACAAAATAAATTTTCAAGATTAAAAAATCTGAAAAAAAATAATAATATTATCAATAAGAACAAATATTCAAAACAAAGCAAATATTACAGTATTGCGGCATATTCAAGATCCTAAAATTAAGGTCCCTCAAAATTATGAATTTTTCAAAAAATGGATACCACAATTTGTTAGAAATTCCATCAGAAGTTATATATGGTGTCATTGACATTGATTCCTCGACGTCAATAATAATAATCAATTCAAATATATCCAATAAATCTTTTACTGAATCTAAAGACTTTATTAGTATTGAAAGTCTGACAAATAGAACTTTGAATTTTCTTTCCAGATATTCAAAAACTCCCAGAACTGGTTCTGCCCATGATCATTTTGGTATCACATTAGAGACATTCTTAATCAGTATAGTCATTTCCATAGTATACTTTATAATTCAATTTCTAGTCTTTAATAAGTTAAGAAATCAATTTGTTGAGATTTATCAAATTAATTACTTACCTTTTCTCAATAAATTTTCAGAGATACAAAAAAAAACGAATTTTTTTAGAAGAAATTTTTCATGGTTCAAAATCTTGTATGAAACTAGTATTGAAAAATATATTTTGACCTGTGGACTTGATGCTTATCTTTTTATTAGATTCTTAAAAAGATTATTCATATTCTTCCTAATCCTATCTGTTGTACATGTACCCATTTTATTACCAATCCATTTTTTTAGTAATAATAATGATGATATGCCTAGATCACTAGATAGATTAAACATGTCAAACATTTTAGATTCAAATTCATCACTTTTATTGTTTCATTTAATTTTATCTACTTTCGTAGTTATTTGGTTTCATTGTTGTTTAATATCTGAGTTTCAACAAATTTTTAAAAATTATCAAAAAGAAAAGTATCTTGGTAAATATCAAAATACGATATTTATTGATAATATACCAACTGCATTACATGGGAATTATGATAAGATAGTTCAATACTTCGATAATATTTTACCAAACTCAATATCAAATATTAATTTTTTCCCTAAATCTTGTACTCAATTTCAAAAAATATATAAAAATTTAAACTCAATAGACTTATCATTAAATGAAATTTCTAATCAATTAATTTTGAATAGATTTTTTAAAAAAAGGTTTAAAAGAATTCAATTTCAAAAATTATCTTCAAAACAAAAGATAACGCTAATTAAGAATTATTTGAAGTTTAAATTAATATTATTTCCAATAATGTTTTTTCTACACTTTTATATACATTGGATACTAGTACCAATGATTAATGTTACGGTACCTATCTTAAAATTTAGAACCACAAATGCAGATAATGATACTCTACTGAAAGAATATTTTCAAAAAAAATGGATATTATATAATAAAAATTTGGCAATATGGGAAGAAATGTGCTTAAATTATAAATCATATCAATTATTTTCTTCTTTTTCAAATGGTAAAAAGATAAATAACGTTGTCTCATATAAAAAGGCAATGATAACATTTAACTCAAATGTTGAAGCTCATATTTTTGGACAAATTTTATTATCAAGGAATATAACTCAATGGAATAATATATTAATTGGACCAAATCCAAAAGATATTCTATGGGAAAATGCAGCTCAATCAAGTTTTAAAAAAAGTTTAGCAAGATCAATATTGATCAATATAACATATATCCTAATTATTTTAGGCTGGATTTTACCAATAGCATGCTTAGGTTTATTAATGCATATCGATGATTTAAATCCTCTTCAGATATTATCTGGTAAATTAAGATTCCATAATGCTCTTCTTACTGACTTATTTTCAAATATCGTATCGATTATTACATTAGTGTTTCTTACAGAGATTGTACCTTATATCTTTTATTGGTTAGGCTGTTATAAATCTTGGAAAACAGGTGCAGAAATTGAATTGGGTACACAGAAATGGTTTTTCATTTTTTTATTTGTCCATTTATTTTTAATCGTAACCATATCATCAGGCATTTATTTCGTAATTGAAAAAGTTATAATAAATCCTACAAGTATTGCAATTTTGTTGGCACATGAACTACCTAAAAGTTCTAATTTTTTCTGTTCATTTATTTTAATTAGATGTTTAGCTTATGCAGGTGGAAATTTTTTACAAATAAAGGATTTATCATTAGAGATATTACATTATAAATTATTTTATTTTTCACCAAAAAAAAAATTTAATCGATTAAAATCATTTATTATATTTAACTGGGGGTGTGTCTATTCTTTATTTTCAGTATTTGGATGCATTGGCATAATATATTCAGTTTTAGCACCAATAATTTTACCTATTTGTTTCGTATCTTTTTTGCTTGTGTATATTTCAATGAAATATCTTTTTGAATTCGAGTGCAATAAAGAGAATGTTTCAGAGACACATGGCAAACTTTATATTCAAGCATTACTTCACTTATATACAGGTATTTATTGTATGGAATTTTGTATGATTGGAATATTTGCACTATCAAACCATCGTAACATGACTATATTTATGATTTTTGTCTTCATATTAACAGTAATGGCCAATTATAAGATTTATGAAGTTTATGCATCAAAGATATTTCAACCTGCTTTATGCAATTTTGAGATTATTAACAATAACAAGAGAAAAAAATACTATTCAAAAGACAATATGGTTGAGATAAAAGATAGCTTTCCTATACCATTTATGATACCTACTAACGAAAACAATAAGTTCTCATTGTGGATGCTTTATGATACTACCAACCAAGTACATCTTCGCGAGATGAGTTATCAGCAAAGAGAAAATAATATAGAATCATACACGAAATATTATTCAATTGATACTGTTGGAAACCTTAAATTTAACTTTGAAAATAATTCAAATTAACAGAAAAGAAAAAAGAAAAGGAAATTTCTATCATTAAACGAGTACTATTCCTCTACAGATTTTTAAATTGATAGATCTACGCTATCCTCTTGGGTTAATATAACTGACGAAGGTTCTTGCCTTGTGTTTTTGCTCCTTGGCCAGACACTTGGCAATTCTACAAATTGAAACCTAGGCTCAACACATCTTTCCACAAACCAATTTTTAATATATGATTCAATTAAGTTAGCTACTTTTGGGATATTCTCTAATTTTGAACGAGCACCAACCAATGATTGAGTCTCAAATTTCATAATATAGTCAGGAGAAAAGGAGAATACTAGGAAATAGCCTTTATTTTCCTCGTTTAAATCTTTTGGAGTAGGGGTAGTTACAGTAGTTCCGAATTCTTCAGAAGTAGTAAGAGATACAGTTAAACAAGCTTTAAATTCAATGATTGATACAATAACACTAATAGGTAGCGCAGCCATTGCAGCGACAGGATAATTCAATAGTAATTGAGTTTCAACACCTAAGGAAATACGATCTGACATTTCTATATCAATTTTAGCTTCTAATTTCTGTTTATTTGTATTTGGGGAGAAATTAATCCTACAATTAGAGAATAATGGGAAACCATTACCAATATTTAATTCTGTAATTTTAATAGTATCTAAAAATTTTGGCAATTCGTTAGACTTTTGTTCTATAAAATTATTAATCGAATGTAAAATATTATTCTTTTGCCAAGCTTCTTTTCTAAATTGTTGCAAGGCTTGTGCAATTAAGACATTAAACCAGTCGAGAGATTCAGGATCGTGTGTTTCTACATCGTATGCTGTTCTATCCAGAATGTTCAGGAGCAATTTATGGCGCTCACTGTCGACGTTGTTCTGTTGCAAAGATACAGTCTCTGATTTCATAAGAGAGGTGAGAAACCGTTTAGAGAGTATATTATTATTACTATTGTTTTTAGAGTTGTTGCCGTTTTCATCACTCTCTTTTTCCAAAATAATGTGAGGAGTGCTAGAGGTCGAAGTACTGTGGCGATCACCAAAGAGAAACACCTTAATAAAGAAAAGTAACAGTAGAGTGATACTCAATTGACCCAGTATGAGACCTTTTACAAAGGACCAAGTGACAAATGCACCCCCAGAGTCTGATTCTACCAGCGACAAGTAGCGTTGTTGGTCGCCGGAAAGCCAAACAGAAACTTGTTCCCTTGTGAGAGTGTCATTGTACACCATATCATCATCCTTTTTTAACAGGGCTTCTTGTACCAGCTGATGGACATGAGCAGGAAGCGTGTCGTTGAAGTATTCATGCCATAGTCGAAGCTCCTCTTCTTGTTGCAATCCAGCATTCCACAAAGGTGGTTGTTCGCCATCTTCCATTGTAATAACGTCTTATAGTATTCAATAGCGTAGCTTTTTTATCTATATAGAGCCCCGTGTCTGAAAAGGTGGTGTTTGTTTAATAGCCTTCATTATCATCAATTTTAACGGTGATCTTGAGATATTAAAGGCTCAATGAAAAATTATAGAAATATTAGAAAAACATACTATTTTAAAGGTAAAATCGGTATTTCTGAATAGTTGTTGTTGCCTTCCAATCGTCTGAGATAACTCATCTTAATTGACAGATAATAGCTTATTGTGGGCAAATAATATGCACAAAAAGAATGAACACTGAAGAACTGGAGAGTGAACTTTTTAGCTATCTTGATTTTTCAAATAGCGATCTCACTAACTCATCTGAGAAGTCTGAGAGTCTGACAAGGTTTTTTCATTTGGTTGTCCAAAATGAATATAATTCTGAACTTCTTGCTAGGGATTCCTTTGCAGAATTATGGCACAAATTCATTATCAACTGTTCAGACGATTATATCCTGTCCACGTTGAACAATGACAATGACTTTTGGTACATTACAAACACGTTATTTGAATGTTTTACTATAGTTCAGTTTGGTATCGTTTTGTGCAAACTATTGACATCTTGTATTACGGACAAGAGCAAGAATAAAAAAAAATTTCTTTCAATGATAGATAAATTATTTTACGAATCTAAAGCTATTCCAGTTTATTTATCCATGTGGAAACAATTTCTAGCTAGACCTAAGTATCGAGTACTGCTAAATCAAATGTCGACATTACATAGGAAATGTACCGAATTATTATTTGCCACAGATGCTAATCTGGCAACTAAGATAGCTTTAAATAATTTTAAATTGTTTGATATTTATAATGTCAGATCCACATTTGCTGATACCTTAGACTTAGAAGATGTTTCTGTTTCTTTACTTTACGATTCCCTAATATCTAATCCATACGATCGTAGATTATTTGATGGTTACAATCTTATTGATTGTGCAGATTACATTAAGAAAAAATATTATGCATCCCTGAATACTATTCGAGCTCCTGCGAAAGATACAAAACCATACGAAAATATTGCAAAATATATTGATATTAGTGATCTTACCCTTCTACAGGCATTTGATACAATTATATTCTTTGAAGATTCCAATTTGACATTTAAGAAAGCTTATTGCGAACATTTACTTTTTGGTTCATCAAAATTTTTAATACGCAAAGCTATGATAAGAACTTCTGAACAAGTTGATGAATATCTTGAATCTTTAAAAGATGATCTAAAGGAAACCCTATTACTTAATATTAATAGATCAAAAATTTTCTATGTAATAATGGATAGATTATTGAATATGTGGATTGATTCAAATGCTAAGACAGAAAAAGATTTGGATTCTTTATTGGAATTAATTATAGTTATTATTGGAAATACAATGAAAAAGAAGAAAAAATCAGTTAGCTATTACAAAGATATTGAATCTCATTTTGAAGAATTAAAAAAAGTTTCTTACAAAGTGGCTCGTAAATGGCAATTAAACATATATAAAGAAAAACATTATTCAAAATGGTCTGATCGTGTTGTTGATTTTGATAAGCTATTATCAAAACAAGTATATGAATATGTTCGTCATCAAAGGCTATTGCAGCTTCAGAAGGGTAATTGGGCATATACCGAAAATCCAATAAATTCTACAAATATTAATAACCCAAAATTAGCATTCATTGTTCTTTCTGCGAATCAAAATGAAGTACTAATCAGAGAATTTGATGTAAGGCCTGAGGACTTCCCACAGGTTACAGAGAAAAGAATATTCGTTAGATCTGATAAAGATTTGAACTTATCAAAAAATAATACAAAAGTTGTAAGGTTAACTGATATCACAGAATTAGATGTTCAACAGATTAAGGTAGATAATAATATACCAAATATCACTGATCTGGTAAACCTTATTCAAAAAAGTGTTTACTTAGAAGTTAAAATTTACAATAAAAAAAATGAAATTTTGATTCATCTTTTCTTTGACAATAAAGAAGCAACCTACATTTGTATGGATGGGATACGTATGATATCACCATATCAAAAGCTTAATGAATCATTATCGCAAAATACTAAAGACCAGATAAATACTTTAATCGATGTGAGAAAAAACGTTCAATTAATTAACCTTAGCGCAGAATCTAGTGACACTTCAGGTGGCTTAAACAATGATCCGTTTTTTAATGGTGATCTTGATGACTCTGAAAATGACGATGATATTTATAACTTCGAAGTCTTAAAGAACTTAACGAGTGATTTTTATTATGGGTAATATTAATTTTTTTTTATATATATATACATATTCTTAAATACATACACACATAACATCTCTGATTGAAATAATATATATAGATCTATATACATAAATTATTACAACAACACTAATAATACATTAAACGTCTACTCTATATGTCTGATCTCATTAAACTGATGATTACTGATACCTTTCTTTCTCTGCGTTTCTTCAAAGAGTGAATCGATAATTTCGAAAATATTCTTGGGTCCTTCGCTACTCTTTTCATCGGTACTAAATATATGTAATCCTTTTCCTACCTTCTGTCTTAATTGAAGTAATGCTACAGCAGATTCGATTCTGATAATCATATGTTCTAAAAATGCAGCCAAGTCTCTCTCACTCAACTCATTGATAATTGCAGATTGGGATGATGTGCCTAATTCTAAAAAGCCATGCAAGTTTTGAGCATAACTATCTAATTCCAGATAATCACCACCAGCGACCGAAAGAATGATTTGTAGTTTATTTGAAATAGTTCTTAAACGGAATAAGTATTCATGACCAAGTTCACCTTCATCTACTTCAGTTGTGTAGTCATGTCTTGATGCCAAGATTTTTGGATATGCGATGGTAATAAATTCCTTGGTTTCTAAACCTTTTAGTTTCTGTTCACCATGAGGGAAAAATGCCCATCCAATACTTTCTAGCATAATCATTTCATTTTCTAATACTTCACCGACAAGTTCTTCACCGTAAACGTCATATAATGGTTCATTTTGTTCGGTAATTCTTTTATGATAACCTAGGATTTTATTAAACTCAGCTACAAAATCGCTTGACATGGCAATTTGACCACCATCTGCTACATTTGATACTCTTGAAGCTTTGTTGACTACAGGACCTAAATAATCCATTCTTTGAGTAACTGTATCTAATTCAGGCACTGGTGTACCCCAATGTAAACCCATACGGACGGATAAACCTTGATATATTTCAACACCATGCTCATCAGTAATAATACCTCCATTTTGAAGGGTAATTTCCTCTGGCCATTGCGCTTCAAGAAGTTTTAACTGAACATTTAAACACCAAACTAACGCACTAATCGGTGTTGGGAATGTGACCATGAACGCATCACCTTCCGTTTTAACTTCATAACCACCAAAAATTCTTAATTGTCTACGCATTATATCATTATGTGTTTTGATTGCGGTTCTCATTGCATTTGGGCACATTTCCCAAAGACCAGTTGAACTCTTTATATCAGTGAAAACAATACTTAGATTTCCAGTTGGAGGATCAATTTCAGGTTGCAACCTTCTTAAAGTTGCATCTTCGAATGTAGTTCTTCTGGTCATTAATGAGTTCTTGTTGAAATTAAACCTACTTTGTGTTTCAGTAGTTTTATTTAGAGCTAGACAAATAATAGTGATATTGTCAGAACAACCATATGCGATAGCATGATCTTTTAATTCTTCGGCAGCCAACATTGGATCAGAACTCTTTTCTCTTGCAATATCACAGGCAGTTTCATAGTTCATATAATCCCATAGTTTATGTGTTGCAATGACTAACATTTGATCTGCCTTTGTTATTTCGGTTACTGAAATATCTGGGGATGCATGGATATGGGGTAATAAATCAAAGAAACCTACCGCTCTTGAAACATCAACACTACCATCCAATTTATCATTACTGACATAACCACCGGAAATACGGATTCTTTCATATTCACCTCTCTTGAAAGGAACATGAAGTTCAGTTAATTTTTCATAATTACCATTGTTTTTAGAAATTAACGCAGTACAATCACCAATGTTTGTACAGAAAAGTCTATTCCCACGAATATATATGACCGTAGATACAGCACCACTTAACAGATCAGCAGAAGTTAAATTATCAACCTGGTTACCATTATCAACAGAATTTAACATGATATTAATATCTTGATTAAGCAGCAAAAAACTAAATCTTAGAGCTGTCTTAATACTCTCATCATCATCAGCACGTTTATCTAATTCCCTTTTTAGAATCTTATCATAAATATTTCTTACAATTCTGGATATATTATGGCCAGTATCAGAGTTCTGACTTTTACCATCGTGCAAACATAACAAACATTCATCTTCTTTTCCTCTAAATCTCTCAAATGTAACATCTCTGGATGATACATAGTTTCTTTGACCTAAAGTGTCTGCAACACCGTATAACATACCATTTATGACTGAACCAGTGGTTCTTAGTCTAAAATTGTAATCTTCATCTGGGACCTTACTAGTATTTAATGTAACATCCATTAGACCTAAGACCTTTAAGTTAGGAAGAACTGTGAAGTCGGATAAATCTGTTCGTAATTCATTATTATAAGTAGCTCTAATTTCAAATCTTCTATTTGCTGAAAAGTTTAAATATCTTATTTCCTTATTGTTTCTCCAATTCCATTCATATTGATAGTTTGAAATATTATACTTCAGTTGGTTAGAACCTACATCAAATACTGTTAGTTGATCCAATCTGGATAATTCAGCTGGCAATGATAATAGATGATTACCATTCAACATAAGTACCTTCATTTCTAACCATTTAAGAACCGTAGAACTAGGTATAGATGCTAATTTGTTACCGGAAAAGTATAATTCAGTAAGTTTATGCAAATTCAATTGAGAAATATCGGTGAAATTGTTGTATGATAGATTTAAAACCTTCAAGTTTTCAAAACAGTTGAACAATCTCCACATTCTATCATCAAATTGATTATCAGCTGCAATAAAAAATAATAAACTTTTTGCAATCTTAGACTCTGGTCTTATATTCTGGAAAAATTGTCCATCAAGGGCATACACCCCAAAAGCATTCGATGAAATATTTAAATAAGTTAATTCAAAATTTTCGGTTCCTTCAATAAAGTTTCTAATATTATTAGAATGTAAATCTAGTGTTTTTAAATTTTTTAATTTAGACAACTCAACAGGTAAACCTTCCAGTTTGTTTCTTGCGACAGATAAATATACCAATTTCGATAAACTTTCAATTTCCTTAGGTATTCTTGTTAAATTATTTTCACTTAAATCTAATTTTTGTAGTCTCTGTAGTTTACTAAATAATTCACCAGGAATACTTGCCAGCTTGGCTTTACTCAACGATAAACTTGTCATATTTGTTGGGAAGAAATCTTTAGAAGATATAGCTGTAATTGGGTTTACTTGCAATTCTAAGTTACGTAAAGATGGTAAAGTATCATCAAAAGTTGAGATACGATTGTCTGTCAAAAACAGGTTTTGAAGTTTGCTTGCAGAAGACTTAATTGAGGTAATTCTATTGTGACGTAAATTTAAAGTTCTCAAATTAACTAAGCCAGATAGATTACCGATGGATATCAGTTTATTGTGAGATAAATTCATTTTTGCCAATTTACTCAGAAGGTTAATGCTAGATGGTAAATATTGAATTTTGTTATATGATAAGTCAACTTGAAGCAGTGAGATACAATGATTAATTACGGTTGGATAGTTGGTGAAATTATTAGAAGATAAATCCAATAATTGTAGACTCTTAAGCCTTGCAAAACCCTTAGGTAATTTTGTCAAATTATTACATTGCATATTTAGAATGGTCAAGTTTGATAAGTTCGAAATAGAACTAGGCACTTTTTTAATAAAGTTTCTTTGTAATTCTAAAGATACCAACTTCAATGCATCTGTGATATTTGCAGGAAACCTTGAAGCTCTGATATTTACCATTCTTAAACTTGATAAATTAATTGTACTTTCAACAAACTCAGAAGGTAAAAAGATGTTTGCATTATTAGAAAGATCTAAACTTTCAATTTCTGCAGTATGCTGATAAAAAATAATTGGTGGTGTGGTCAAACCCATACTTCTCAAATCAATATGAATAAAGTCACCTTTCAATAGAGCTTGTTCTTGTTGCCCATTTAAATGAGATGGAGCCACGGGATGAAATAAAAATTTGAAGACAAAACTCAAATCTTCAAAACCTAAGAAATGTAAATGATCAGTTTTTTTATAACCGTTTAATAAAAGTAACTTACGTTCAATTATAATTGGTTTTGATTGAGGTTTCAAAATTTTGGATAACTTACCCACTTTTAAAGATATTTGGTAGTTACCATTTGCAGTAATGTTAAACTTCTTTTTCAAATTAGGGATCATATCCTGAACTGTTGCGCTTGGTTTACAAGATAAAGTTGTAAAAGTGCCATCAGTATTAAAAATTCTAATTACATAGTTTAAGTTCGGACTTAAATCACTGAAATCCTTGTAGTAACGTTCCAATTCATATTCTGCTTTATCATGTCTTTCATCTTCTTTGGTTAATGCTGAATTTGATTTACCATCTTCGATTTTCTTACCACTTGAAGAACTGTTAGAAAACTTTTTGATCGAATGTTCAGATGTAGAAGAGGGATTCTTAGGTCCAGCAACGATAGGCTGATTATGTGCATGCATGCTATTATGCAAAGAGGTCGCAGATTGACTACTAGTTTTTGAAAAGAAAAAATTCAAGCTTGTTTGTGTACGTGTTGGGGTTAATGCATCATTATTGTCATCTTCTAGATTGCCAGTTCCTATTGAATTTCTCATTTTATCTCTAATAGTGTAATTAGCAAACATTAGTTTATCATTATTTTCATCTTCCAAAACAATTGGGTGACTGTTTTGTAAACTGCTTCTTCCTGAACTTCTCCCCGAAAGGTCACCTTGTAAACTTGTACGGCCATGTGAATTATCTGAAATTGAATTTTGTCTATAGTTCACTACATCTTCATCAAAACCATAATTAGTTGCATTATCATATTCAGTTGTGAAATACTCCGCTCTATTTGCATTTTCTCTATTTGGAGTAAAACCTTCTGTAGGAGACCAAAATCCACTTGAATCTGAAGAAGTACCAGATGATGTTTCTGTAACTGAAAAAATATCATCATCATAATGACCAAGATGGAATGTTGCATTAGGTTGTTCTCTTGTATTTACATTAGTGGATGGGGTCATCACTATCTTACTATGAAGTTGATTTATTGCTTTGGAGGAGGCACGTGAGGTACGAGAACCTTCTAATTTATCTGTTGGTGAGATTGCAGAATCATGACGTTGACGAACAAAATCATCTTTATCATTTGATTTACTCGATATTTTTTTATGATTTCGTAAAGAACTATCCAAGTTAGTCATTTCAACATCCCATGACTCAGGAGCCACCCATGGTTGGGGTTTGTTGCTAGAATCAAGTTTAGATATTTTAGCATTTCGGCTATCTTCACTTGTAGCAGATACCGATGAAATTTTTTGTAGATTTGCAAATGACACTGGTGCTGGAGAATTAGATACTATTTGTTGCAAAGGATGTGTTTTCAATTTGCTTAAAGAAGAAGTAGAAGGTGGTTTTGAGAATTCTTGCGGACTTTCACTCTTTTTAGATTTATAAACATTTGTGATATCAGATACATCTTCAAAATTTGTATCAAGGTGGAATGTACTTGGATTTATTATTGGTGGATTTGATAAACTTTTATCAGAGTCTAATTCTGTATTATCAGTATCATTTACATTCAATGGATTTTTTATTTTTTTATCAATATTTTCATGTGGTCTTGAATTAACTGTATTAACATTTTTCAAATTTGAACTAATAATTGTTGAATTTTCAGTTGTAATAGAATTTTTCTTTGTTGAATTAAAAGGGATTGAATTTTTTCTTGATTTACTCAAACTTGAATTCGGGAGTGAATTATTATCTAATGAATTAATACTTAAATTTGTAATATCTGAAGATGAATTGGTAAAACGTCTAGAATGCTGAATATATGGTGTATTACTTGTAACTGATATGTGATCATCATTTAATTTGGAATGTTTATGTTCTGAATGGTCTTTAGTATTACTACTGCCATTTAGAACATTACTCATCTTTTTGAATAGAGAACTAGTAGTACTTCCCTCTATGGCATCATGGTGAGCGTTAGAAAACATAGAATGAGAAGAACTTTTTCGGGACAGTTTCGGAAGATGAGGAGAGTTCATACTATCATTATCATTGTGTATCTCATGATGACTTGAGCCACCACTGCTAATACTTGATTTTGTATTAGGTGCAGGAGCGACGACTGCTGTATTAGATGATAATTTGCGTAGCATTCGACCAGCGAATGATTGTTTTCTTGAAGATTTCGATTTTTCCTTATTAGGTCTTGAGATATTATCAGTATCATTTTGTTTTGTTCTAACATTACTCTTAGACTTTGTTTCACTACTAATAGTCTTTGAAGAAGATCGTGTACCCTGTGTTGCCGTAGTGGGGATTTTCTTCTTTTTCTTCATCGTAGGTTTCTGTTCTGTTTCAACTTTCTTAGTTTTATAATCTTGTGTAAAGGTACTACTCATAGTCCTTAATAGTCTTGGCATAGTTCTATTACTCTTTGTCTGTGGACTTGAATTGGCAGAAGTCATGTTATCGTTGGTGACTCCCAGCGGACTTTTAACGTTAGTAAAAGTACTATTATTGGTACCAGTGACAGAATTATTGAGTGTATCAGTGGTGTGGTGATGTGTGTCATGGACTGCAGCTGTCATAGACAATGCACTAAATGTCCTGCTCAATTGCAATGATTTTCTTCTCTTAGGTGTAGTTGAGGGAATGGAACCTGTAGCTCCTTTAGATTGAGAGTTGAACGTGCCCATATTTCTCCCCTGATTTGATGTAATTGTATCGATGAGTACTTAGTTGACCAATGAGCCTATGAAGACGTCTATTGATCGATATGGACTCCTGACTAATACTTCCTTTCAGTGTTCTTATAATCTTGGAAAAAACAATGGTCTTATTTTATTTTATTATTTCTAGGTAAGTTGCATTTTCAAAAAATCCCATGTAGTTTTTTCCGCGTTGAGTAATTTCCCTAATAAAGAAAAAGCTTGTAATGTCATGTGACAAACTAATCATGTGATTCACTCTATATATAGTATATAGTGGCAGTAAAAGTAGTACTAGTATCATTATGAACAATGTATTAAGGCAATTATGACTCTTACATATCTTGTGTCCTTTCCTCTCTCTGTTTTTGTTGTAATAGGATGTTGCGCTTTAGCAAATGTATATACACACCAGCCACTGGTAATATTAATAGAGAATAAAGTTCCTGAAAAATAGTCTCAGAAAGAAGTAGTTGTATTATTGAGTATCATGAAGTAATTATTATATATTCATCATTATTCTTATGTAATATATATATAGCGTTTCGAAGTTTGTGTCTTTGAATGTGATTTTATTTAGAAAGAAACAGATATAACATCGTACTCACCTTACAAGTAATCAATGAATAATAATAATAAAAGAATAAAGAAGGAATCATTTGGTAATGCAGATCATTCAACATTAACCATCAAATAATATATATATTTATAAGATACATTTTATTTTATACCCTACATTGTAGTGTCACTTTTTTTTAAACAATATCGTTAACTATTGTTGCTGCCTTTTTATAAGTCTTTAGTAAATTCAAACACTTCTCCCTCTCTTGAGCCAAAATAGGATCTTCTACTAACAATTCATTGAACATACTCTCTTTGTATAATGTAGTGACTAACCTGTTTTGAACATTCTCCTTAGAATAATTTACCATCAAACACATAATAGCTTTTGGTACTTGATCTTGAATCATCTCTCTAATTATTCCAAAATATGAATCAATTAGTCTTTTCATCAATTCACATTCTAATTGTTCCTTTTCTGTTAGAATAATATCATCTTCATTATTATCATTATCAGCATCAAGTGTTGTACCTAATACTGCATTTCTTGATACCATAGAATCCATTGTTTGAAAATTAATATTTGAAATTCTATCAAATGAGTTTATAGAAAAATCACCTCTATTATTATTATCCTTTAATTCTTTGCCAAAAAAATAATTTAGAAATGATTCTTTCGATATTTCGTTTGGATTGACCTTTTCTTTATTTATATCATCAAGATTAATAGTATCTAATGATGCTGGATTTGAATCATTATTTGGTGTATCTTCTTTACCATTTACAGATTTATCATTGTTATTTTTATTTACAGTAGTAACATCATTATTTATTTGTAAGTTTTGTTTATTTTTTTCAATTTTATTAGATTTAATAATATCAGCCATAACATCCGCCGCATTTACAAAATTTGGATGGTTAGTATTGATATATGCCTTATGAATATTAATTAAACTTTCCACATATGAACATGTTGGACCTAATCTTTCCCTTAATAAATCACAAACTACTTCAACAAGTTTTGTTTGTAATTTAGGATATTTTGCAAGTTCAGGTAAATTATCACTATTACAAATTTTCATTAGCTCTTCATATACTAACTCGACACAACGTAAAGATGGGCTTAATAAAAGTTGAATTTGAGGCTTTATTAATAAATCAAAAGCTAATTCTGGTACGAATAATGAAGCTCTAGGACCTGTTGAATTTCTAATAGCTGTTCTGATGTCAAGTATACCTAAATTTGATGTTGGTACTATAGATTTCAATGATCCACCAAAAACATCATTATAAATATAATATATCCTTGCACCACCACATAATTCTTTTGTACCAAAATCTGTTGAAGTACCATCAATTGAAGATACGAATCTTGATGCAAATTTATTCATAAGATCTAATATTAGACCTGCTTTATTTTCATTTGTAGGATCAATACTTTTACCATAAGATGATAATTCTTGTTCAGTTTGACCAATTAATGTATTTAATCTTGTTTTAATATCAGGAAGTTTACTTTTAATATGAAATAATAATATTTGATTTAACAATTTTGCTAAAAAACGAGTACCACATCTATTAGCGATAGTTCTATATACAGGATGTTTACGGAAATAGTCTTCTTCATTTTCTAAACTTTCTTTTACAGTCTTATTAAGTTTAATGTCTTGTTGTGATCTATTTACAACACCTACGAAACCTAATTTTAAAGGATATAATTTACCAGATAAAATTTCAAGTGCATTTGTACCAGAATCCATTAAATCCAATTTAGTAATTACACCGATAGTTCTTTTACCATGTGGATCAACTTCTCTAGCTAATTTTAAAGATTCTGAATTAACCAAATCAACATTTGCAGGAGATACAGCTAATATAATACAATTAGGGGATGCAATATATTCTAAGATTAAATTTTTAATTTGTTTTTCAATATCTGGTGGTTGTTCACCTATTGGAACTTTAGTAATACCAGGTAAATCAACTAAAGTTAAATTCAAAACATAAGGTGAATAAATCTTTAAATTAATTGGGAAATTACTAATACTTTTATTAGTACCTGCAAGTCTAGTAGTTTCATTTTCAATCTCTTCCCTAATTTTATCGAAATCATAAATTCGTTTACCTGAAGCATGTAAAAATTCACCCCATTCTTCATGAATATTACTCCTCGTTGACTGATCTCTTGTTATATGATCATCGTAATCTGCATCATTTCCAGCATCACTAGCAATATTCAAATCATTAAGCCCAGAAGTGGCATCAGGATCATTAGATGGCTTCGGAATATTAATCAGTTGAAGAATCAAAGGACGTCTGGTGACAATACCTGTACCTCTAGGTAAAAAATCTTTTCCGACTAATGTTTCAAGAATAGAGGATTTACCAGATGACTGGGATCCGACTACTGCCAATATAGGTAGATCGAGGGTATCTATCCCAGAGTCATACATTACATCTTGCAGTCTGTTCACCGTAGGGATCAAATCTTGTAAAGAAGACATTTTGAATTACTTTTGCTAACAGATCAATCTTTTATCACTTTTTTCCCTTACAATAGCAAGTATCGGTATCAACAAATAAGTGATCAATATTAGGACCTACCTGCTAAAAAAAAAAAGATGTGTCTATCACGAACGATACCAAAAACTGATCTGAAATATCAGTAACAGATTCTCAAATGACTATAACCAACTAAGCTAACTGTCAACTTCACAATCAACACACTTTGCTTTTAACAATCGATGATTTCCTCCTCTTCTTTATTTACTATTATTATTTGTTTCCCGTCCGTTCGAAACCCCGGAATTGCTTTATTTATGTCAAAAAATGTCTTGAGAAAATAAAAAAGTTGGTAAGTGTCATAATATAAGCAAAGATGCCAGTAATAGTTTTACTGTCGTTGTTCACTTCTTAGCCTTCTTTCTTGGTTGAAGAATAGTGACTACTTGTCCTCGTTTCTGGGCTCTTTGGGAAGTTGAATGATGGTATTGGTTTGTCCCTCTTACCACAATAAGTTTGGTATTTAAGCGGGTTTCAAGATAATCGCGAATATTGATGTATGCGTCTATCGCACCTTCATCTGTACTGTAGTCTTCACCAGCGATATAGTTTCTGATATATTTGAATTGCTTCTTTGAAGGCAATATTATCATTTCAGATGGGTCTGGAATAATTAAATTTCGATGTTTTATTATACCAGATACACCTATCACAGATACGGTATCACCAGAACGAAATTCTTGTCTTTCTTGTAATTCTAACCAAAAAGTACTCAAATTTGTATTTAATATTCTAGATTCTTCTACTAATTGATGTAAAAATCTAGATTTAGGGTCATCTGGGAATAATGGGATTGTGTAAACAGCAAGTTGATTTGGATTATCATCACCAAATATAGTGCCTACAGTCCATAAATTATCATTTTGAAGTGTATTGAAATATCTTGCTATCTCATATTGGTTATAACCAGGAATATATAGCTTTGAAATTGTATTACTGTTGAAATCTTTATTTAAAATTTCATCAATGATACGTAACCACCATTTTACAAGATCTGAACCATTTAAGACATGTTTAACTTTATTTTTTGATGATTCTGGGAAAAGGTATTGTGGTGATGATCTTGTAAATAAACTAATTCTAGTAGTGATGTAATCTGGACATGAAAAGTTATAATAGAAAGAGTCAGTTGGTTGAGTATTGGCTTTAAGTTGAGTTGTTGGATCAATATTATTATGTCTATTCGCAAGGATGTTTAACGCTTGTAAGGTAGTATGTTCTCTATTTATCAGAGTATTTTTTTGTTCACCATAATCCTTTGATAAAGGGATAATATATTTTATATAATAATTTGGATTGATACTTAAAAGATATGATAAAATCTGTTTGGTAATGTTTTTAACGCTAACGGGTATATCAATGTAACCAGTAGTATCAGCTTTGGAAACGAATAACAATCGATCTGTATCTTCAGGATAACCCTTTCTCAATGTGATATAAACGTATATTTCAAGTCCAAAGAATACCTTACCTTTATAAAATATCGTAAAAAAATGGCATGTTTTAACTGTGAAATTATCTTTAGCTGCTCTCGATTCTCCGTCAGCTGGGGTAATGATTGAATGAGATTCTTGTGGAGTGGTCTGCATATGGAAGATGTCAAACTCTTCATTTTGAGGTAGGGCGGTTGCTAAGTACTCCTTTAAGCTCATGGTGAAAGAATAGAATAAAATTATAAAAGATAGTAGATAAAAAAAACAACTAAATTGTCCGTTTTGTTGTTCTCAATAAAGAGATATATACTTGAATTATTAATATAATATGTGTATCCACTATAAATAGAGGAATTGTGTGTAGTAACAATGCACAATGAACAGCTAGCTTGCCTTTCATTGCACATTGAAATCTGCATTATTATATTATATAAAATATCAGCATCGCAATTTGAAAATTTCGCGACGCGTGAAAAATGCACCATAATAATATTAAGCTTTGGCGGTTATATTGGGTGAATTAATTTATTAATTGATTAAGATGAAGTAGAGTTATTTTGAATACTCGATTGTTGAAGCTATAAATAATGTTACAATATTAGGTTTGATTAAAAATGAATATTATTATCGTGTTGTGTATTTCCGTTGTGATGCCAATGGTTACCACCAAGAAGTTCTATATAGTCTATCAGCCACGTCTAGTGGGAGAATCAGGTTCATTTGAACTTGAATTTCCTTCATTACCTTCCTCATATGTATACAAAGACGTTATTTTTTTCGAAACTTGTGGTAGGTTTGTGAAATCAATAGTGGTCCTTTTTGTAGGAGGTTGTGGTTTAGTGGAAGTGTTTAAGTTTAATTTAGGTGGTTCTGGTAAAGTACTACTATTCTCTGATTTTTGTAATCGTCTTTTAATATCAGAATCATAATTTTTAGAATTTTTGGCTGGACTTGGTATAGCTTTCTTAGCCCTTCCATAACGGCTTTTAACTGCTTCAATTTTATTACGTTTAAAAGTAGCAGAACCTGGTATAGTTAAATTTTCTTGGTTCAAGGCACCTCTAAGTGGCGTAGTGAGAGGTTGTGTTGAGGAGAAAAAATTGGTATTATTATTATTCCTTTCTAAATGTCTATTGAAACGAACTTTCTTTGGTGAATTATTAGTTCTACTTTTCCATAAATCTAATAAACCACGTAAAGTTGCTCTATCCCATCTTTTACGAAAAGTTTGTGACATTCCTTCGTAATTTTGTAATTTAAAATATTTTCTTGTCCAAGATTTTAATGATTTTAATAATAAAATTAAATCTTTTTGAATTTCATAATGTTGTAATTTTTCATTTAAATAATTTAAATGATTTAATCTATTTATCCAAATTTCTAATTGTTTTGTAACAATAATATCATTATAATTATTAATTGCTTCTACTGTTAAATCATGATAAAATGATTTTTTTTCTATCATTTTGTTTAAATTTTCTTGTAATAAATTCTTATAATATTGTTTTTCAGCAATATCATCAAAATAAATATTATAAAGGTTATTTTTATGATACCAAATATTAAAATTTTTTTCCAATATTTTCAATTTTTTATATTTATTAAAGGTAATGAATTTTTCTTTTAGTTTTAATAAATGTTTTAATTGTGATTTTTGAAACCAATGTTTAAAAAAATTTTCTTTTAATCTTGTATCAATTTTTTCTGAAAAATTATTTTCATTGTAAATTTTTTCAATACTCAATTTATGATTTACTGATTTTTTAAGAATATGAAATGAATGCAAATTTAATTTATTATTAGCAAGTTTTTCTATATTTTTAATATCATTAAATTTCATAATCCATAATTTGAATATTGTTTTAATAATTTTTTCATCGCGGTAATTATTAGAAACTGTTAATAAGTCATTTGTATTTTTAAATTTGTTTCTCCAATTAATTAATCTTTTTCTTAAAATATTGTTCATTTGATAATAATTTAATAAATAATTTAAACAAAATAAAATATTCCACAGATTTAAAGTAAATGACAATGTTTGTAAATTTCTATTATTATTTTTTGAAAATTGTGAATATTTAGTTTTTAATCTCCAATTGACTAAAGTTTTTTTCAAAATTTTATTATTATAAATAATATTTGCATTTTTAATTGTAATATAATTTGTATACCAATTTAAAAGAAATTTTTTCTGTAAATTATTATTACAAATATCAAGTAAGGAATGTAATTTAATATGACTATTATATTGATTTAACCAAATATCTATGAGAAAAAATTTTAAACGATTAAAATTTAAAATTCTAATAGCTTTATTTTCAATTTTTTTTCGAACTGAAATATCTAAAATTTGTGTTAAAAATTTAGTTTTAATATGATCATTTGCAACATAATTTAATTGATTTATTTTATGAAATTTTTTATACCAAATTATTATCAAAAACTTTCTTTTAATTAATTTACTTTGCTCTTCATTGAAAAGTATTAATTTATCATTTAATAAATTTGAATGATTTTTTTTACTTTGATAAGTTGTTTTCAAAACTTTGAAAAATCTTTTTTTCAAATTATTATTAATAATATTATTTTCAAAATTTAATTTAATATCATTATATTTTTTAAATTTATTTATTGAAAATTTTTTCTTGATAAAATTAATAATAAAAATTTGATTTGCTAAAATTTTTTTATTTGATAAATTATTATAATTATCGGACCATTTATAAAAACCTAAAGTTATTAATCTTGAATAATTATAACTTTTAAATTTAGCTGATAAATTAACCACAAGATCATTATATTTATTAATTAATAAAAAAAATAGTTTTCTTTTAAGTAATATTTCTTTATTATAAATATAATTACCAAGTGATTGATTTAAGGTAAATTTTTTAAGCCAAATTTTTTTAAAAAAATGGTTTATAATTTTTTTATCTGATAATTCATAATGTAAAGCTAATGCGATATAAATATTTTTTGGATAAATTAAAAAAATTGATAATATTTCATTTAATTGATTAGCATTGATATTTGGATTTGTAATTTGATTTGATATTTGAATAACGTATTTATCATTAATAGGATCAATATTTTCATTTGATAAGATAATAATATAATTTTTAAAAATTTTTAAAAATGCTAAAGATTTATTGTTATTAATAAGGTAGTCCTTAATATTGGTAAAAAGTTGTCGAAAATACTCAATTCTTAAATATCTATTATCATTAATGATATCATCTAAATTTGGATTTGAAGTTATTCGAATTGGATTATCAATAATAGTACTATTTTCAGATATATGAACCCTAGATAACAATTCCGATATATCTTGATGAGCTAAAGAAAAAGTATTACCAATATATTGTATATTATTAATAAAATTATCAGTGGTACTATCAATTGGATCAACATTGTTATTTGTACTAGAAGTAATAGGACTATTTATGATATCATCAATATTTTCAGGATATTCTTGATCTATCTCTTGTATAGAAAATATTTTTTTTGGAACTTTTTTGAGGACATCACTCTCTTTATATTTTCCCATTAATATTACTCATAAAAACAAAAAAACAAAAAAAAATGATATTAATATTCAATCTTAAATTATTGTCGCAATTTACTTATTCGCTTGTTTGTTTGTTCTTTTTTTACTATTATTTTGACAATTGAATTACATCCACGAATTAAACAGACAAATAAGATACAGGGAGTATATTATATGTATTTGTTGATCATACTCTTTTCAAAAAAAAATCTTAAATTTGTATAGTTTTAATCTGATCTTGTTTAATCTAATCTTTATTATTATTTTTATCTTGAAGATCTTTTTTTTATTATTTTTTAAAAAAAAATTACCACGTGAAGATAACGTGATTTTCGGCACGTGAATAAAACGTGATTTTGAAGTGAAATTCACATGATCAAATGTTCACGTGATTTAAAATAATAATAATAAAAAATTTTGTCTCTTTTACTTCTCAGATTATTATTAATTTACAATTAATTATTGTTTTTTTTATTAGTTATTAGAATTTGTTTACTTAGTTTACTTTGTTTTTTTTTAAGAAATAGATTGATATTATTTCCTATTTGAGGCAATTAATATGTCTATTTTTTACTTATTTAGGTAATCGTTGAAGACGAAAAGCAACGAAAAATTGTTTGAAAAATTTATTTGAAAAATTAAGTTAAAATAAATATTGAAAAAATATAATAATAGTCATCAAATAATCGGTAAATATCATTGGATTGAATAGAAGAAATAATAATAATAAATAAATTAATAAGTTCATTCATTTCATTCAGTTTTGTTTGATTTTGTCCCAGTTTTATGAATTAAAGAATACAAACACTTATTATAATGAAATCTAGGGTATTCTCAGAAGCTAGGGTTTACGTTGATGCCAATAAACATCGTTCAAAAAGTTATTGGGATTATGAGAATACTAATATAGAATGGTCAACTGATACTAAAGATTTCGAAATTGAAATGAAAGTTGGTAGAGGTAAATATTCTGAAGTTTTTCGTGGTGTTAAATTATCTAGTAAATCACCAATTGTTATTAAAATGTTAAAACCTGTTAAAAAGAAGAAAATTAAAAGAGAGATTAAAATTTTATCAAATTTATCAAATGAAGTTAATCCACCTTGTACTAATACTTTTAAAATTAATGAATATTATAATAATAAAGATATTTTAAATAATTTTAAAAAAAATTATTTATTCGATTTAAATCATGATGGTAATGAAAAAATTATTAAATTATTTGGTATAATTAAAGATCCAATATCAAAAACACCTGCATTAGTATTCGAACATGTTAATAATATAGATTTTCGTATCTTATACCCAAAATTAACAGATTTAGATATAAGATTTTATATGTTTGAATTATTAAAAGCATTAGATTATTGCCATTCAATGGGTATTATGCATAGAGATGTTAAACCACATAATGTAATGATAGATCATAAATCACATAAATTAAGATTAATAGATTGGGGTTTAGCAGAATTTTATCATAAAAATATGGAATATAATGTTCGTGTTGCATCAAGATTCTTTAAAGGTCCAGAATTATTAGTAGATTATAGAATGTATGATTATTCTTTAGATTTATGGTCATTTGGTACAATGTTAGCTTCAATGATCTTTCAAAAAGAACCTTTCTTTCATGGTACTAGTAATACTGATCAATTAGTTAAAATTGTAAGAGTTTTAGGTAGTGAAGATTTTGAAAAATATTTATTAAAATATGAAATTACTTTACCAAGAGAATTTCATGATATGGATCAATATATTAGAAGACCTTGGCATAGATTTATTAATGATAATAATAAACATTTATCTGATAATAATGAAATTATCGATTTAATAGATAATTTATTAAAATATGATCATCAAGAAAGATTAACTGCAAGAGAAGCAATGGCACATCCTTGGTTCGATCCAATTAGAAATAATGAATATAAATTTGATGAGACTAACGAAGCTGATGTTGATTTAGAATAACGATATAAATAAATATATATACATATTAAGTAATAATAATAATAATACAAAAATCTAAATATATATCATCATCATGAGTAATCATATTCATACCAATACTCATATAAGTGGCCATCTTTACCAACTTCATACGTTTTACCATGATTATCCTTGTACGTAAGAGCCGCATAAGGTTTTCTATTCGACATATATTGTCCATGCAAGGATGTGGTAGATATAGATCGGTGATAACCTTGGTGATGTTCATTGCGTGATCTTGGACGATTCCTTGTATCATTTGGATAATAATCTATCTCATATTGTGGTGGGAAATATATTTGTCCATGATAACTTACCCCATCTGCAATGTTAATATCTTTTTTCCTCATCATTTCAACCTCATGGCCATTATTACTACTCATATGCCTTCTGCTTCCATTAGAACGATGGTGTTGGCTATGCTTACGATGATGTGATCTTCTTCTTTCTGGCACCTCTGAGACACTTCTTCCTTGACTATTCACAAAACTTTTCTTTTTGTTAAGAACTGGTTTATGATCAGAAATTTCATATATCTCAGGTGTCGCATCCAAATCAATAAATGGACTGTAATTATCCCCATGATGATCATTCACTAGATATACTGATGAATCATAATCAATAAATGGACTTTGGGTATCTATTGGTGCAGAATGTATTCTGGAATAACTTTTTTTATCTCTTATCTCAGAACTGTGTCCGCTTAAGTTTTTAGTATGTCTTAAATCCTGATCTCTCATAAAAGATTTCTTTTTCTTCAACATTGTAGAAACATTTTCTTCTTTAATAAATTCGGATCTTTGTTTTGACAAAATTGGAGTACTTTTCTTTTGTTTTAATATATTCGGTGTGATTTCAGCTCTTTGTTTCGACAGTATTGGTGTACTTTTCTTATGTCTCAGAAGAGTTGGTGTACTTTCATCATGTATTTTTTCAGGTTTACGTCTAGATAAAACAGGTGTGCTCTCTTTTCTCGTTAAGGTGGATATTTGAATATTTTCTTTATGCGTGGTGGTATTAGGTCTATGTTTGGGTAATATTGGTGTACTTTTCTTATGCGTCAAAATTGATGGAATATTCTCATCATACCTATTATCAATTTTACGTACCGATAAAATAGGTGTACTTTTCTTCTTTTTTAAATGTATTGGAGTATCATTATCGTCAGTTGTAAAACTTTTTTTTACAATTTTTGGGGTCGTATTATCTCTAATAAAAGATTGCTTTGATTTTAATAATACAGGGACTGTTTCAAAATATTCATCGAAATTTTGACTTTGTGAAGCTGGTTTATTATTTTTTTGTAACGATGAAACACTTCGTTCATGTCTGAAACTTTTCTTCTTGTTCAACACTGGAGTTTGATTTAATAAATTCAAAGATTTTTTTTCCTTTAACATATGTGTTTCATCATCTTTTCTAAAACTTTTCTTGGTTCTTAGCAAAATTGAGTTATCGTTTTGCTCATGATTATTTGAAACTATCCTTTTATTTCTAATTGCGTTATTTCTATCTGATTTGATATGTTTACCCATCAGTGGACTTTTTTCTCTAACAATATGTTCTCTCATCAACGGACTCCTTTCTCTAACAATTGGACTTATTTCATCTCTGCCTAAATTGTTGATTACACTTCTCTTAGTTTTGATTGTTGGAACAACTGATATCGTAGGAGGTGGTGTACTACTATCATTTCTTTTAGTAAGTTTGGTATCTGATTGTTTTTCTAAAAATATTCTTTCTAACAATGGATGATCATCTTCCTTAACATGTTTCATGTTTCCTCTAGATTTGGACCTTGGAATTGTTTTCTTTGTAGGAATAATAACATTATCTTCTTCGATACTTGTAGATGAAGAACGTGACCTCATATGTTGATCAGTAATATTAGATGATGAACTTGATCTTCTGTTTCGATCAGTAATGTTAGATGATGAACGTGATCTTCTATTCGGATCAGTAACTTTAGAGGATTGTGATCTCCTATCACCATCATATGTTGAAGTTATCTGTCCGTGTGTTATTGTATGATTGTTAATATTGTTATAACTAGTAGATGTAGGTAATATAATAGTTAGATCATTTTCATCAGTATCTTCACTAGTAAATGGAGTAATTTCAAAATCATTCACACCACTAAAATCGTTCCACAGATCATCGTCATTTGTTGTATCAGGCTCTATACTAATTTTAGATTCTGCTTCTGTCGAAGAAGTAGTTGTACTCTTATTTGAAATATTTGGAGGAGGTGGCCTTATCCTTCCAGATACTTTGGTAGAAGATTTTGAGAGTTTGGATGTACTACGTCTTTCCTTAACACCAGATTTAGAGTTGGATCTTGAGCCTCCGGTAGACACTGTCAGGAGATCAGAAGCAGAATGGAATTCTTCTTGTGAAGTAGTTGGTGAGATATCTAGATAATTTGTGGATGCTTTAATATTTGTCACACTTCTCTTATTCTTTAAATTTCTATGGGCATGTTGGTTACTTGTTGAATGTGAAGCAGCAGAAGCATTTCTACTGGCTTTTTTCATATGATTCTCAATTTCTTTAATATTTAACTGAGCATCCTCACGAATGGTTCTAATTGTATTTAATAGCATTTTTTCATCATCTGGTATATTGATAAAGGGACTTGATACTACCTGATCAAAAGTGGCCAAATTGTATTCTGTTGAAGTCAAAAGTTTCTTCCATTCCACATATGCCAGACTATACTCTCTATTCTTATTCAACGCAATAGCTTCATCATAATCGACTATTGTACTATTATAGTAATCGTTGATATCCTTAATCGTACGTTGTCGACGAGATGAATTGATCTTGAATGCGTTTTTCATATTGCTTGATTATTTGCAAGTAACTGAAAAACTAAAACGAGAGAAAAGAAATTGGGGGAGGGACTTTTTATCGACTAAT
Organism: Yueomyces sinensis; assembly: GCA_030581855.1. NCBI lineage: Eukaryota > Fungi > Ascomycota > Saccharomycetes > Saccharomycetales > Saccharomycetaceae > Yueomyces > Yueomyces sinensis. Next base: position 35,418 of record JAKTVU010000070.1, read on the forward strand.
CGTAAGATATTTGAACGATTACTGAGGTATCGTATTTTCGTAATCAATATATACTTACTCTCTTGTGTATTTAGCCGTGTTGTCATTCTCTTATTGTTTCGTGTTTTCTACTCATCTTGTTTTGTTTTACTACGGGCGGTTTCTATGGTGATAGTGATCTTTATTTAGTCGTTTCATGAGTAAACAATGAGACAGAAAAAGGGTTTAGACCAGCTATCAGTCCGAATTTTGATATTTGATAACAAAGTATCATTCTATAGATATCGAGTTATTTCTGGTTGCGGTGCAACTTTAACTGTCAAAATTGGTGCAATATTGCAAAAGTTATTTAAACAAGAAGAATGTGCAGTTCGCGTATATCTTAACGGCAATACTTACAACGACAATTTTCCATTTGTTACGTATTTCTTATCTACTTATCTATTATTTATGTCACACACAGGCTGGGTATGTGTGTGCTTAATGATATATTGTAAAGAGAGGATATGATATTATTGCTGTCTTCTATTTCTTGTCTTATTCTATGCATCTTTCTAGTGTCAGATTAAATTTAGATTAAAACATATAATGACCACAGACCACCAGCAATTAGTGTAGATACTTTTGCTATCCACCATGGATGTTCGCGAGTGTGAGGGCATAGAGTGTATTCCCAGTTCCATTTTTGTTCTTTTTCGTTGAAATCACCAGTGACCAGGCCTGCATTACCACCAAATTGTCCCATCATTGACTTGACAGTGGCTTCTTTGATATGGTATACAGAATTATCTGGTGTACTTTCAGCAGTCCATGTACCAGACATGGATTCAAGATTATAATATGTTTCACATCCTTGGTGATCATGACCATTGAGTATGATACCTGGTTTCTTATCATTATCAAATACTAGATTTAATACACGATCGGTAGTCTCTTTACTCAGATGATTTTGTTGCGATAAACACTCACTATCATCATCATAATATTCAAAATTTGGACCATCGACACATAAGCCGGAACGTTTATAGAATGGTACATGAGTTAAAAGGACGGTACTGCCATCGAATCTTCTTTCAAATAATTGATAAAGGAATTCCCACGTACTATTTTTTAAAGTGTTGTGTAAACTTGGTCCATCTAATAGTAATGAATTTAGAACAACTATTCTCCAGGCCTTTGGAGTACCTTTATTATATTCAATCCAAAAATTATCCTTACCAAATAGATCATTATAACGAGCTAATAAATCATAATCTACATCACCTGCATAACCGATATCATGATTACCAGTTAAGTTTAAAAATAAGAAATCTTCCCTTTTATGATCCCAAGAATATAAATCAGAATAACCAAATTCAAATGGTTTTGAATCATTTTTCCATATCTTAAAAAAATTAGCCATCCATTCATCAACAGGTGATACGTATCTGTTCCATGAATCATGAGATCTATTCAATGAATTTTCAATAGGAGTTAAATCTCTTCTAAATATACGTGTAGCGTATCTTTTTGTTCTATTATAAAATTCAGAGTCTGGAATCCATTGTGATGAAACTAGGTCACCTAATACTGCTACATGAGTTGGATGTAATCTTTTCATCATAACTTGATATAAATGGCCTAAAAAGTAATCATTACCATAAGTATCTAAACTTGTATAATATGACATGTCTGGATGAATACCAATAATTTGTGGATCACCCAATGCTAACAATCTAACTTGATTCTCTCTATCCCAGAATGGAACAACAGCAGTTATCGTATGGATTACATCCTTAAGATAACGTAATGAATAAAAACTCCATTTAGAGATAGGGTTCAAAGGAATAAAACTTGAGGATATATCTGTAGGATGAGAACCTTTCCATGAACAACGTGCTGGATGGAGAGAAGGGTATGTGAATAAATAAATATTAGAGATAAATGCCGTGAGTGTAGCTATTAGAGAGAGAACTTTTAGTATTCCTTTAAGTACGATCATTTGAAAAGAAGTTAGATATTAATAGGTGATAAAATCAATGCCAAATATTAGATTATTCAATTTTTTCTTTTGTTAGTTTTTATTAGTATTTTTTTCTATTTCTTTTAAATAATATTTGTTTAATTTTGAAATGAAAGTTGGCATTTTAGAAACCGATATTAGGAAAATATGACAAAAAAAAATGGAGATAAAAAATAAAAAACCATAAGTGAAAATTTTCAATAATAGTAAAGAAGAAGATGAAAAAAAAAAATTATGAATTATTGAAAGGTTGAAAAGTATAAGTAATGATTTATATTGTATACAAATAAAATAAAAGGGGAAATGGGATTTTTATTATCATAAAATATGGATACCACCAATACCAATACCACTATGCTTTTGACGCTTTTCTTCTTGACCTAATATCAATTCTTCAAAGACACGAGCTTCTTCATCTTCTTTTGCAGTTCTATGAGCATTTTGAAATTGATCTGCGAAATATAATAAAGCTTTTGCTTTTGACATTCTAACAGATGTAGATTCATGATGATTATTTAAAATTCTATTACAAACTTCTCTTAATTTTTTCTCTAATTCAAATTTAGATACTATCCACATTACACTTAATGCTTTACCAGCTAGCATATTTTGAAATTTTGCCTTTTCATAATCATTAAGAGAATTTTGATCCACTTCGGACATTGATTTTAATGATTTTTGTGCTTCCATACTTGATGATAATAAATGATAAGTTTCTTTTACATTTCTTGCATTATTAACTGGAGCAGTGATAAATTTTGATATACCTAAAGTTTTTTTCGACATGATAAAATCATTGGCTTTACTACGATATGTTTTGGCGATAACATGTAATAATTCAAGACCAAATGATTCTAATTTCATCTCTTCTATATGTTGATGTAATTTTAAATCAAATTCTTTTACTCTATTCTCTTTTTGAGCTAATATAAAGTCATTAATATTATTATTTAATTTTTCCGCTAATTCATTAATTTGTAACAATAGATCATTTCTTCTCTTCTCTTGTAATTGTTTCATTTTTAATTTTTGTTCTTTTGAAATCTTACCATTTTCAAAATTCTGTTCATCTTGTTGTTGTTGTTCGATATCATTCATTTGTTGAATTAAAGAAAATTCCCCAATCCAATCTTTAAATGAATCACCACCAAATATAGCTGTGAAATAATCTTGAGCATCTGCAAAACCTTGTTGTGGGATAGCATCATCTTTACCAAATTCATCGTACCTTTTTCTTAACTCCGGATCACTTAAAACCTGATAAGCTTCACCTACACTTTGAAATTTAGATTGTGCCATTGGATCATCAGGATGTTTATCAGGATGTGTTTCCATGGCTTTTTTACGATATGCTTTCTTAATTTCAATTGGAGTAGCATCTGGTGTGATACCTAAAACATCGTAATATTCTGTATTTTTGGATGGCATTTTAAACGAGTAGTATATGAAGTATTCTGTATTGACTGGTTACAACTATGTTACCAACTATTCTTTATTAAATAATGAAACTATTCAAAATCTCTAACTTTCTTCTTGATAATTTATAAGTTTTATTTCAAACTTGAAAATCTTTTTTTTAAAATTAAATATCTCCCCTTAAAAAAATTAAAAATATCTTTAAAATGCGGCGCTATCAAAATTAACGAGATTGCCGGGTAACCTATTTCAATAATTAATAATAATTAAATAATTAAGAATAGAATTTAACACCAATTATTTAATTAAAATAAGAGCTTGATATATATAATTCAATAGATCACAATTGTATACAGATTTTATTCTTTTTTCTATTAAAAATTGAAGTTTTATTCATTGATGAAACAAGCTTTTTAAATAGTGGACATCCGTGCATTAATTCCCTGGTTAAAAACAATTATTGGTATATCGAACAAGAATATTAAAAGATCTATTAGACATATATATATATATATTGTTCTCGTTAGTATTCAACGGTATCCTTAGTATAATCACAGTTAGTTAAAATGAATTCACGTATAATAACGAGGGCGTTTAAAACGTCATCCTTTATTTTTAATTCTTCATCTTTATATATGGGGTCTAGTAAAGTGACTCCAACAAATACGATTAAAAAATTAGATTCTAAATTGATTAAAAAGTTTGAAGAAGGTCAAATTTATGAACCATTTGATTTATCAATTAATAGATTGCATTTAGATGGTAAGGGACATTTTCAATATAATTTAAAGAAAAAGAATAAAATTCATTTAACAGATTTATATTGTCATCCAAGTGAATTGTCAAAATATTTGAATTCTACGGGTCAGATTTTAAGTAGGGAAGTAACTGGTTTGAGTGAAAAGGATCAAAGAAGAATAAGTAAAGCAATTCGAAGAGCACAAGCTTTAGGTCTTCTAAATGTTTGGTCTAAGGATGAATCTCGTTTACCAATCAGATTTAATACTGGTATATGATGATACTTTTTCGCTTAAGGTTCTAATTACTATATTAATGTGTATATAATTATATTCTCTTTTGTAAATAATTTATAAAACAATATTCAAAAATATATTAATGAAATAAAAAACTATTGTTTCTTTAAGACATTCTTCAAATTTTGAAGTTGTCATAAGGTTAACATTAGATGCATTAGTCCGTGTCTTAAAATAATTGGGCTTAAAGTTCTAAACTGATTTTAAATATTTACCAATATACGAATCTTAAAGACCTTCATCGTTTTCCTTAAATGGCCCCAATAAAAAAAGCTGCCAACTTTAAATTTACCAATCCTGAAATTTTGAATTAAACCATCTCTACTTTCTGTATCACAAACAGCAAAACTCTTTTACAAATGGCTGCTAATCAATTGAAATAGTGTAATATAAATTTCTTAGCCAGCAGTAGCAACACTGATAATAATAAATTTACCCCAACCTCTATGACAAGGTTCAAATGCATCCTTCACTTCTTTGATGGTATCAACACAAGTAAAAGTGTAATTTAAAACCATCATGTATCATATTAATGAAGGTCTGGGTAATAGTTTCACCTTCTTTCAAATCGGTTAATTTATTAATGAAATTAGTGGTACCAAATTATTCAACTTAATTCTGTTCCCTTAGAATTGGTAGCAATAATAATGGTAACAATAATTACCACTAGAATAAATGCATTGAATAACCTTCAAATCAATTGTACCAATATTAGGGGCAGCGATGGTATAGCCACTAAAAGTACAACAACCCATAAAATTTAAAAGATTTTTATTTTTACAATTGATAAATCGACTAGTACCTTCAGGTATAATATTATAACCTTTTGTTTCTCTTGCTCTAGCAATATATAAGTTTGTTTAGACACATTTTTCAGTATTCAAGACAAATGTATCACCGCCCACTTTAAAATTAGTGACATTAGGATCAATTGTTTTAAGTATGCCAGCACCTTAATAACCTAAGATACAAGTAAAGGTACATCGTATGTCTATGCCACTCAAATTATAAATATTAGTGTCGCAAATGCCTATTATCTTAATACGAACTTCATGATAATGAGAAGCTTGGATATTAATCTTCCCAACAGCTAATGGCTATTAGGAGACTAAGCAACTTTAGAATAAGATTAAATAATTTTATCTTCGGTAAACCCAGTTAATTGCTTGATAATTAATGGTATCTATGTAAATTTTCTATACTTTTTCAATTAAAAGTTTCAAAAATGAGGGCTTTTATAGACGGAATAAATTTGGATCACTATCGAATGTAAGAATGAAGCTCAAGGATCAGTAGTACTCAAACCTCCCAAAATTGGTTATTTCCCATTCTCGTATCTACAAAAGAATATACTGATTGATTGAAAGAAAAATAAATAGAAATTAAATATTAATATCTAGTATGTAGGTTATATCTAATTAAAGCGATCAAGTTAATTAGCTTAGATTGAATCAAAAAGAGCCCTTTTATTCTTATATTGTATCTTACAATTATATTATTCATTTATTCAAGTAAAAGTAACTTTATAATCAAATATATAATAAGTGATATTGCAAAATATAATTCGTATACAATGATATTATAGCCGCCAAGTTTTGAAAATTTTGCAAAAATAACGACAACTACAGGATTCGAACCTGTGCGGGCAGAGCCCAAGAGATTTCTAATCTATCGCCTTAACCACTCGGCCAAGTTGCCAATTTCTGAATTTTTGAAAAATGTGGGTATTGATAAAATATTTTTAAAAATTATTTAAAGATTTAAAATAATAATCATTTTTTGTTTTCCAGGGTTTTAATTATGTTGAACTGTTGCAATACAGTGGTATAAGTCGAATTGTCTAATGTCTGGACAAATAGATAATTTGTTGACATTAGGGATTTAATTATTAAAAGCGTTATCCTCTTTTATATAACACTATATAGAAAGAGGGAGAGAACATTTTATTGATTAAATCACTCATGTCAACAAATTATCTATCTGTCCAGACATTAGACAATTTGATTTATACCACTGTATTGCAACAGAAATATATTCTGAACTTACTAATAATCATAATAACTAGTCGTGTACACAAAATGAAAAGTATATAACCAGTGCTGAGAATAGGTCCGCTAATAGAGATTCTCACACTTCCAGAAATACTATAGCTTACTAATGTAAGGACATAATTTATTGTTGGAGCTTAAGCTCTTTAGAGAATAAGGTTAACTGATATTATCTTACTTATACGTAAATAGTGATGGTTAAGCGCGCTCGCTGTGTAATCATCTGACTATTATTCACTTATATAGAATTGAAGCCAATACTATCCTCAAACCATAGTAAGTAGCCAGCTATAAATAATACAAGCAGGATCGTACCCTCTTTACTAGGTTATATAAAAGTTCACGTCACTCTTGAAAGAATAGATGACTATGGTCCAATAATGATTTGCTTTGATGTATTACGCAATATTTTATAATAACTACAACTGTTAAACTACAATAATTGCATGAATAACAACTTTCTCTTAATTCTAATACTTTACATTTCGATAACTTCTTCACATTAGTGTGTCAACCCAAGAAAACGTAACTATTTGTTTACTACAGAATAATTTTAAAATATGAATTTCCATGTTCAAATCATACTTTGGAAACATGATATTAGCTGATCATATATGTTTTAGACTATTTTAGTGTTCATCAACCCTTTAAAAATATTGACGTAGCTCTCATGGCAAATATTCAGGTACAAAAGTTCAAGTGTATGACCAATAATAAAGTAAGATAAACTCTAAATTCTAAAGTAGAATTGGTAAGCTGCTGTATTCTAGGGGAGATAGGAGATAGCAGCTTTCTTGGGGGAAATTTTATATTCTTTTGAAGTTATCTTCTTTTTTTTGTAATTTAGGGTTGGCGGCTACAAAATTGGGCCAATAATATAATAAAATATTACACCGTTATATGATATAAAAGGTACAAATATCAAATTTCTAAGATGTAGAGAAGTTAATTAATTGGTTAGACTACACTCGTTATTTTTTTATCTTTATGTTTGACTATATTTTTCTCCTTGGTAAGTTTTAAAATACGAATAAATTAAGATTCTAAAATTTATTAAATATGTAATTGGCTTTTGTAAGTGGTGTAAGGAAGTTTAATAAGTAATGTAATATATTTAACAGATATATCGCTAAAGTCTTATTAATTGATAACCTAGTTCTAATAATATAACTTTCTTAGTATATATTATTCTTTATTTAAACAGGTAAGGCGATGACATAGAAGCTCATTGCCCATTTTTATTTCATTCATAGAATGTCCTGGTTATACAACGACAGATATCCATCAGGATGTCTTATCTATTGATTTACAGGAAATTAAAACCCTGTAAGATCCTCCAAATCGTTTGCCCCTTTCTTGGCATTAGAGATTCTTGATGAAGAGTATAGAGTAATCCAGCATATAAATAGTTCAAATAGAAAAAAAAAATTTACACAGGTAAAGTTTTACAAACGGAAGTTGAGAAGGAAATCTTCAAAAAGTGAAAGGGATTTATTCCATTGAGAACTACCCTTTTATATTCTCAAAGTAATGACAAAGAAAATAATTTCTATTGCTCGGGAACGAACAAACATGACTTTTTTGATGAAATTAGGATACAAATAAGAGAACTGTTTACAGTCTTTTCTTTAAGCGCCATTACAATTGCCAAAGAGGACATAATGTCAAATTATTCTTTGAATTGTTAATAGTTTTATTGAGAAAACAAAAAACAAGATCCAAGAAACTAGAATAATATTCAAATCATCCTTTTTAATACGGTACCAAAATTAACAAGGAGGTGTGAAAGGATATAGTATGATTATATCAATAAACTTTGCTTCTTAAAACTACTTCGTGAAAAAAAGATAGACCAAAGTTGAAGATATCTTTCACAGTTTTTTTGATTTAAAAAAAACATGTCAAACCAGCTATAACAATATTGCAATGAATTTCCAACCTCTCCCCAGTATTTAACTATTTTTAAGAAATAGTAGTCCAAGCATTTTATTTTAAGTAAGGGGGAAGGGGTGGGGATTAGTAGAACAACATTGTATAGTTTTAAAATGCGGAAGATTATTTGGTATTGAAAATGTACATGGTTTCCATCCTTTTACCTCATTTACAAACTACAAACCTATAATAATTTGTTTATTCTATCATATCCGAAACTAAAAGAATGATGTCTGATACGCTATTCTTCTTTCAGATTTTATCCAGTATACGTCCTTCATATTCGTTATTTCCATATCTTTTTGTTTAAACAGTATTTTTTTAATATTATTTTCTGCATATAAATATAATGATATATTTACTGGCACCAATGCTTTCATTCATTGATAATAAGAATTGAAAAGAAATAAGAGGAAACAGAAAAAGGACTACTATTTAGAAAAAACAAAGTTTTGATTTTAAAAATAAAAAGACATACATAAAGAAACTAGAAAAGATCAATTTTTGTTTTCGATCTGTTTTGTGGGGAATTAAAGTTGGAAGAAGGTAATAAAATTAATCAAATGAATATACTTCATCTCCGATTATTAATTCAAAGGGGCCCAATACACTTGTCATGTACTGTCCTTTTTCACCAATCCTATAAATCCAGTCTTAGGCATGTCAGGCAGCCTGGCTTTCACTTGTTCTAACAATTCTCTTTTTGTACACAACCTTGTTGTACTGAATTGTTGATACCTGTTGATTAAAAGTTACCTTTTTATTATTCTTATTTTCAGTGGTTATATCATGTTCTAGTGGAAAACAATATTTTTGACATATTTTCTCACCCTTTTCAATCCTAACTTGAGCTAGGTGGTTTTGTCTGAGTCTGCCCAATCCTCTATAATCTTGCTTGATCATTTCAAGCAGATCTTCTAATTTTAATTGAACAAGACCATTTTTTTTAGGCAATTCACCATCCCATACCGTGTTCTCAATTTTTGGGTTTTTGAGGTTTTCGGTAGTGAATATGGTGTTTTCGTTATAGAATTTATTTTTTTTCTACAATATTAATTAACTCTTGTTTGTCCTTTTTAGCTCCTGGTTTCTTAAATTCAAAAAGTGGCAT
>JAKTVU010000071.1:0-44589 GCA_030581855.1 Yueomyces sinensis
GCTAAAGTATATAAATAAAGAATAGTAATATTCTTCTAAACCTTATTATTCTCAAGATTGAATATCAAGACAAGAAACCAGAGAAGTCTATAGTTCAATCCTGAGGATAATAATAATTTGTTTTTATTTTAATCTACAATTTATAATTTTATTCTTTTAAGGCAACTTTATAGAATTATTATTATTTTACATCTTTGATGTACTTTCCATACTTATTTACAGTATAGTTAGAATTGATATAGGGAATCTATATCTCGAAAACATGACATTTATTAATTAGAGAATGATATTATTATTATTAGCAATTATTATTATTATTATTATTATTAAGAGAAGCAATATCAAAATGTGTTGTTCAAAATCTGTAAATTTAGTCAGTTAACATAGCTAGTTAATAATTAGAGAGCAAAAGGCATCCTTTAAAGGAATATATTCATTCGAGCGGAATCAAAAAATAAAATTGTTTAATGTCATCATGGCATTAATCTCAGAAGATTATTGTCTTTGAAAGATATATGTCATTTTAAATTATAACATATCCTTTAAATATAATAAAAATATGTTGAAATTAGTTTGTAACGAACATTTAAGTAGAATTACATCCCATTTCGCCACTAATCATATTTTCATATTTACTGACATAACCAAAAAAAACTATGATAATGAATTGGTTACACTATTAAGCTTTCATATTTTTCTTTTGATTTAATAATAGTTACTCATACAAAGTGACATAACAATGACCTTCCAAAGTTAGAATAATTAGTGAGTATTGTTGCTTATTTGTACTAGGAGCAGTAGAGAAATTTGAATGTCAAAGTTTCATTACTATCTTCAGAGTCGTAGATGTGATTCATACCACTGTCAGTTTAACTCTGATTCTTCATTTCTCTTATAATATACTGTTCTTCATAATTACCACTTTTTCTCATAGTATATTCATCTAATAGCTTGATTAATGAAAATACGAAGCTCATCGATCGTTTTAATATCAATGTGAAATTTTATCAAAAAAAAAATTCAAATTGATATTCACTTTAAAATAGATTATCTAGATAATACGACTTCTTCATTTTGTAAATTTAAGTATCTTTTTAAATTTTTTGTACTTTGATGATTATTTAGAGATCTGAAATATTATAAGCGATGAGCTTATAATATCAAATATTTTAACAAATAATCAATTGATATCAAAAAACCAAAGAAAAACACAAGAGACTTCATATAACAAGATTCGCAACAGTATATTACTGAGTGCACAATTATATATTAACTAATCTAATGTTTTCATGATGTCCAAGGAGAATAATTACATTATATCTCATACTTTTTGGACCAGAGATTTTTCTACTGGTATATCTTCTCTGTTACTTAATTACAATAATGAAATATCCAAACTTCAAGAAGAAAGAAACTTTTATTCCATATTCATCATTGAATGTTGGAAACCATTTATGGATGTGTTAGAAAAATTATCCAATATGAATAGTCCATCCGTTACTGTAGTATCTGATATTTCTAAACAATTCTCAAATTTAAAGCTAAATGATTTAGAATTACATTGTTTAGAACCTATCAAATTGGCAATTGTTAAGAATAAAAGTTTATCAGAACAAGCTCAAAAATCATTAAATACATTTTTCACAAATTATTCTAAAGATTTAAATACTACTCATAAGTCATTAATTGAATGTACAAATCTTGCAAACCAATTACATAAAAATATTGCTAATAAATCTGAAGTTCAAAATAGTAGTACATATAACTCAATTCCAGCTTCATTAGAAAAAAATAATAAGTCATTGAAATTTCCAGATACAATATCTTCTACTACTAATAATTTGAACGATCCTTTTAAAATTAATTCAATTCAATATCCTCTAGAATTAGATAATCAATTGCATTTTAAAAATAAGGAAGAATTTTTAGTATTCATAAAGTCATTAAAAAGTAAGATCAACTATGAACAAAGTTTATTCTCAATTTCTAGCTTTCAATCAAGAACATTCAAAGGTTCTGCATTAATTGAATCTATGAAGAAACTCGATTTCCATTTAGATACATCTTTATTTAACTTAGAAAGGATTGCTCAACAACTTTTAAATTTTTCAATCTTTGAAGAATATAGTATGATGAAAGCATTTGGAGGTAGTACTAATCAAAATCAAATATTTAAACAGAGTAATTCATACATCTGGTCTGCATTATATGATACCAATGAGAAAAAAAATGAAGTTAAAAATGGTAATAGTTATTTCTCTTTAAAATCTGATCTTTCCAATTCCAAATATTTAAATGAAGAGCAACAACAACAACCTTCTTTATCCAATTGGATTAAAAAATTTAGTGGTCCTGAAGAGAGTTTTGATGATATGAAGGCTCAATTAGAAATTTTAGAGGAAGCTTTTTATCAAAATTGTTGTAAACTTGAATATTCTTCAGTTCAATTAGAGAAAACTATATTTAAATACTCTAATATGATTTCAAAGATAAAAATAAAAAATGAAGAATTAATTATAGAATCTCATAAGAAATTTAAACTTCTTTGTAAAAAATTAGATCTTCAATTTTCTAAAAATGATGATACTAATATGGATAAATTAGAATTGAAAAATTCTTCCAGTAATACATTTGTTAAATATACATTAGGAGGATTTTATTCAAGAGAAAATTCTGTTCAATTCCGTAAATGGATATTTGATGATAAAACCCAATCAATAATAACTCAAGATTTTATGTTTGGAGCAAATGAGATAAAACCAGATATTACTAAAACTATTAATTTTATTTTTGCTATTTTAAGTGATAAATTAAAGACAGATACTGATAAAATTAATACAATAAAATGTTGGAATACTAATCTTGATTTAATTCGTGTAACGAATCTTAAACGTGATATTATGAAGATCTTTAAAGAGACACATGGTGATAATTTAATTACTATTCAACAATTTATTGAACATAAAGGTATTGCCAATATTAATATATTTGATAGTATTGGATTATTAAAATTATGGTTATTAGAATTAAAAAATAGTTTAATACCTAATAGAGCATATGAAGAATTTGGTATTTCATTTGATAAAAAGACAAAAGTTATTAATGAAGATTATTTAAAGAATATTATACGTATGATACCTATAGAAAATTGTAAAATATTATTATTATTTATTAATCATTTTGCAGAATTAAGCAAAACTTTGGAAAAGAAAGAAGTTACAACAGGAAGTACTCAAAATACGACAAGTACTGTTGTAGAAGCAAATTCTATACATATTGAAGATATTTTCAAGAGTGAACTCGATATCCCAATATATCATATGTTTATACGTAGGGCAGGATCACCTAGACCATTGGATTTCCAAGTGTACTCCTATATATTGCAATATTTTTTGACCAAAGGCACTTTCACAACACTTCTTGAAACACAAACAAAGTTAGAAAAAGTAGCCAATATTGCTAAAGTTGATAGTACTGTTCATGTTACTCCGAATAAACCAACCATATCTCCGATTGTCATGATAGACGCAACAGAAGACGCTGAACAAGAAACAACTCAATCCAGTGATGCTACTACATTAACAAGTGATACCCATCCACCAGCAAAACGTATAACAAGCATGCATAAAAGATCAAGTTCAGGCATGGTTGACCAAGAATTCATTCCTCGTCCTTTCAAAACATCGTCTACTTCATCCAGCCCCGACCCAACCAAAAGACACAGTATGGCTTAGGGAACCACTATCCTTTGGCAACTAAAAGCATGATTGATATTAGATAATAAATACCACTCATATTGATCAATTGAAGCTTTTCTGTCTAAATCTATTTTCTTTGAATTTTACTGTCACATTCTCGCCAAGATTAAAATAAATCGCACTTTCGGAAAACAGGAGTCTTGATGATATAAGGGTCCAAAATATCAAAAGCTGATTTTTTCACTCAATCTCGAGATAAACAACAAACAAAAACAAAAGTACAATATTTTTTAAAAGATGGACAGTGAAATGTGTGCCATGAACACTGCATTAACCCTTAATTATAAGAATACTTGTATATTATTCAGTAGTTGGAGGATCACTAACATCCCTCAGCTATTTTTAGGTTGTTTTGCCGTAGCTGGTTTTGCATATTTCTTCGAAGTTTTAAGATTCACAATACACAGATGGTCGATGCATATCAATGAAGACCAGTCGATTGTCAATGATACGATAACTAATAAGGATCGAGCTCTCGGTAGTTTCGGACATGGTCTACAGGTAATCTTAGGTCTGTTCTTGATGCTAGTATCGATGACTTTTAATGTTTACTTAATCCTTGCCATCTTTATTGGCGCTATGCTAGGTAATTATTATTGCTCAGTAAGAGGCAACTTATTGTATATACCACATACGCATCATTGATCCCCCCCAAGTTACCACTCCTTTTGATACTCATTCCAATTTTTTTCATCAGTTTTATTTAGTAGTTCATATTAAATATATATATATATAAAAATGTATGTATTTATATATATATTAAGTCATTATCATAATGGTTATTTATTCCCCTTCTATAGAATCAAGTATTGATACTGAAGATTCTTTTCGATACTTCATATGTAGATATCATAATAGCACAACTTGGTGCTATTTTAAGTAACCTTGGTAATAAACCAGTGAAAAGTGCATTCATCCCTTCAGTTCTATATATATTTCGCAGAAATATAAACATACTTTGTTTGGAACCATTTTTTTGTCGTTGTATCATTTTATTACTATTGTCAGAATTCAACATCGATATCTGAAGTCTTGTCTTACCTACATCAAATGGATGTGTAAATACAGCTGCCATTGAACCACTAATACAACCACTTATAAAACTTCTACTAAATGTTTTAAAAAATTGATTATTATTAGTATTACTAAACTCATGTTTATCATTCTCTGTTGACCATAATTTTTTTTTACAAAATTCATATGTGCCCCAATATATAGCACTAAATGGTACATCTCTCCAAAGTGTGATCTCTAAACCTCTAAATAAACTTTTATAACCTTCTCTATTTAAATCCTTTCTTGTCTCTTTCAATAAATCTCGAATTATCTTAGATGTCTTAGCTGTCCTTGTTGGACTGGGTATACTTTGTAATCGTGTCTTTAATAATTCAAAAGGTGCTATACTACTAGCAGCTAATACTCTTGCTGTTGCACCACATATCACCGGGTTTAAATTTGGAGATATTCGTTCAAGTGGTGATATATCTCTAACATATTCATACCCTGTATAATATATAACATTAGCAGGTATAGCCATAAGCAAAGTTAATGATAAACCTCTCCATAATGTAGTTAGACCTTCTTTTCTAGATATATTTAAGAGTGCTTCCCAAGTATTATCATACCTTGTCACTGCATTCTTACATGATAAATCTTTAAAACAGAGACTCTCCCAAAATATAGAACTGTTATGTGAGAATGATTCAACTCGAAGTGCTTTAACACCAGATTTCATATTTAAGGTGGATAGTTTGTTGATATCACATGAACAATCAGGCAGTAATTCTTGTTGTTGGAGACGTACTCTCACGACATCCATAGGAGTAACTAGAAAGGATGTCAACAAGGATCCAGTCATAGCACTAGCAAGCCTTGGGGTTAATCCCAGATTTATGTCCCCATTATCATTTGATGACATTGATTGTTTGTTACCTTACGCTTAACATATGGTTGATGGTTAAAACAAACACTATTTTATCTATTTTTGATATTTTAATAAAACAGATATTGAATTGTCTGCCAGATGACACACAATTAATGGCCTGATTATTGATAAATAGCTCTTCTAGGTTTGTCAGCATTATTTTCAATTCCTCATCGCTTGCTTGTTTATTGATACAAAACTAAACTAACTGCACCGGTTTTAGGCGTCACAAATACTGTCATATAAAATATCTACAAATCAACATCTCAGATCAATTAAAAATATCATATTTATCTAAATATATATATATAAAGAGCTTTGGGAAGTTTGTTTAACCAGAAAACATTAATTCTTCGCAATCCGTGTTGCTTAAAGATGGGGTATGAATTTGCGTTTCTTGGTCGTAGATGTATCGCACAAATGAGTCTATTTTTCTCTTTTGAAGATAAATGATATCATCCTTAGACATTACGGTTCTCCTTGTAGTTCCATCAAAGTCTGTTTGGCTGTCGAACTTGTTTTCTTCCCAATGTGCGTCAAATATAGGTTCATAGAATCTCTGATTGATAGAATCTCGTGGATTCTCTACAGGGTGTACAGTCTCTGAAAACCATTTATTCACTTTGTCCTTGTATGTCATTTTATTGGTTTTAAACATAGTTGAGAAAGAATAGTTGTTTGAATTTCTGACAGTTGATAATATTGGCCATTTCTCTTCATATTTAGAATTTTTTTTAATATTATCATACCCTCTTCGTTCATTAAGTGACACCTGTTCACATATATCTTGATTTTCTTTCATATTATTAAATGATGTATTCAAATTCTTTCCAACATCACAATAGTAATCGTAGCATACCTTCTCTATCGAAGTTAATTGAGCATTTTTGGGTTCCATACAGTTTGAAGAATTGTTAGGTTTTTGTTTCACATCTTCTATGTTACTAGCACTAGCCATATTTTCCTTATTGTCAAATATTCTAAACGTATTTGCATTATAATTTTCAAATTCAAAGTTAGTCAAGTTTACTGACGCAGTATTAGAGTTACTCTGATAATCTTTATTTTCGGTTGAATCTTGCATTATTATTATGGTTACTATTTTAAAATGCTTTCTTGTGGTTACAACAATAGAATCATATGTATAAATATACAGGTGCATCTAAATCTAAATATATATGTATATGTATTTTTATTTTCCAATTAACTATTGTTTCATGTTTAAAGGTATATCTTATCGCACCACAAAGTCACTAAAAAAATTACGCCTAAGAAAAAAAAAAATAGAAATAGAAAGATATCTAAATAATAAGTAGTATTATTATAATTTAGATCTTTTCTTACCTTGCTATAGGTTTGGAAACATGTTGTAGAATTTTCCTTCTTTCTATTTAATTTTTCTCTTTTTCAATTTATCAAGAGCATTAGTCATTCTATTACTAGAATGATACCTTTTCTCTTTACCTAAAACTTCTTGAGGGAAAAATTCAGTCAATGTACGTTGTTTTGCTTGTTGTTTACGGTGGTTAATAGCTCTTATTAATGGAATTAATACTTCATCAGATTTTTCTTGTGGCCAATTTATTTTTGATCTCATAAAACTTCTTAACATATCTAAATCAGGTGTTCCCCATTGAAATGGTATCTTATCATGATCAACTTCAGGATGCCTATAGGCTTCAGAAACAGCTATACTTGGAAATTCTTCATCTATTATAACTTCATTCTTAACTAATTTTTTTCTTAAATCTTTCTGATATTTAGGTTCTTTTTCTTGTATAGCTTTATTAAATTGTCCTTCGATAAACCATTTTCTAAAATTCTCTAAGTCTCCAAATTCAGCTATAATTTCCATACTTGCTACTGGACCCATACCTTTCAAACCAGTAGTATAATCACTTCCCAGTAATTGTGCTAACTCAATCATATTTTCTCGATCTAAACCTAAATTTCTCTTTAACGAATCACTACTGTAATATTCAACATAATTCTTCTCTTGAAACATATTCTTGTAAACATGAGTTCCACCAAATAAGAAGACATCACTATCATCGGTAATAACCCCATCAATTAATCCCAATTGAAGTAATTCCGCACATTGTGCTTCTGCTTCCATTGGGGCAACAACAAATGGAATCCCAAACCTTGAGAGTAATTCTTGAACATCTGTCGCCATCTCTGGTGTCACTTCATCAGAATCTCTCTTTTCCTTCATTTGTTGTTCAAATAATTCATCTTCAATGAACACTTTATCAGCACGGCCACCGTTGTTATCTTGAAGTGAACTTCTTAAATTATTAAAATCCTCATTTTCTTTTCTCATAGTCTCTGCTAATTCATTTTCTTCATCCTCAGAAAAATCATAGTCAAAAATAAGAGGTTTTGATCTAGAATCTGTTTTGTCTTGTGGGTTTTCTACAACACTGATTACATCTTCGATTGTTTGAGGCTGTAACGTCGATGAAATTTCGTTATTCTCTTTAGAAACTTCTTTGGAGGGTTCTTCGATAATTTCTATGTCACTTTCGACTATTTTATCTTTTTCAGTATTTTCTAGATTATTTGTTAGGTTAATACTTGAGTTATTGTTTTCAATAATTTGAATGTCATCAGAGTCAACTTCCTCTTTCCTACTATCATCCATACGCTGTTGTTCTTTTTCTATTAATTCTCTTGCAGCAAAATTAGATAATAAAGCATATGAATTTGGTTCCTTACCCCTATCTTTGTTGGAATCATTTGTATCCTTAACAAAATATGATGTTGAATAAGGATTATCACTATTAAGTGTATTGCTTCTATCATCTTGAAACCATGAAGGTAATTCTGGTATTGGTTCATTCTTTTTATTTTTTTCTGAAGATTTTTCTCTCACTCCACTAAATAATAAAGAATCCCCTGTGAAATTAAATTCAGGTATCTTACTCGTAATCATATTAAAATTTTGTTCAGTTTCTGTTAAAGCAGGTTCGAAAGTCGCATTCGTAGCAGATGCAGGAGGCATCTCGACTCCATCATTATAAGGCTTCTGGGAAGTAATATTATTTAATTGTTTATTTTTTTGATAATCTTCAATAGCTTGCATTTCTTTCATTTGTGAAGTAAAATCGTCATCTGATTCATCCAAACTCAAAATGCTTTCACCTTTATTTAACTTAGCTTTATTATAAGTGGAAGGGATATGTGAAATGGAAGGAACTGATGTGTCATCATTAGAATTCAAGTTTAATTTTTTGCCTTTATCAATCTCTGAAAAGGGGTAATATGATTTAAGAGTTTCTTTATCATTAGAACTTTCAGGTAAATGATTAGTATCAAAGTCATTTTCTTCTATATCATCGTCGTGAATAATATATTGTGTTGTTTTTATGGGGCTTGTTTTAAATTTTTGATCTTGTCTTGTATCTAAGAAAGCTTGACCTCCTACTTTAGTGGCATTTTTTATATTATTATTCTTATCGATATTTTTGAGCCTTGAAATATGAGATAATCTAGCTGCATTGATAGAATAATCTTCAATTTGTTTTTTCTCAGGTGTTTTAATCTCTACATCTTCCCAGTCATCAAACTCATCTGACTCACCATCATTTGCTTCTTCCTTCCCACTAATATTGTTATTTGATGTTTGCTCGGATAACTTCCCTATTAGATTTTTCTTTTCCATATTCATAGTATTATTACTCTTGAGATTTAAAAGTTCATTTAGATTTTCTTCTTTCTTGGTATTTAAATTTTTATCAGTTTTATCCAGATTGATTGCCTTCTGAGCTTCTGAACCATCAAATTCACCAAACCCTAATGTCCAGCCATTTTCCGATTTTGTCAATCTATACTCTTTATCCTTCTTACCAGCTATTCTATTTACAACTTCATTAGTCAATTTTGAAGGGTTCCCATCATTAACACCAGTGGTACCTAATAGTTTTTGAGTAAAAAAATTTCTTCTAGTAACCATATCTATTTGAAATTTTGAAAATTCCATTGTATCAGGGAACATTTGTTCTAGTTGTTCTTTCGAGTAACCCATTCTCAATCTAGATTTTAATCTTAAAGATGAAAGAATTAAATATTGTGCAGATTTTGGTAATTCTTCAAATTCTTTTGAAGCAGGATTAATTGAATCTAAATCTAAATTATCTAATTCGTCATCAAAACTCTTAACTAATTTTTCAAATGTTTCAGTTGACAATACCCTTTGATCATCTTCATCATATTGAAACCCTGATATTTCAGGCAAATCCCATTCATCTGAATGTTTATAAGATTTAACAGTATCCTTTGTAGGAGACTTTTTTTTATCAATATTATTATCAAAATTAGCTAATTCATTTACTGATTTCTGTAATTGTAAAGTTAAAAGTTTCTTTGCAGTTTTAGTAGCAGTATCTCTTTTACCTTGTCTTCTCTCTTTCCTCTTTTCGATAGTCTTTCTCTTTAATACTGGAGCACCACCATCGAATACAAACACAGGTTTTATACCAAAATACAGTAATTTACATATTCTTCTAAAGAAACCTACAATATGAGCATATTTTACTGCATTGCCTTCATTATCTCTCACGGCTTTTAAAAACTGATATATCCAAATAGAAGCATCTACAGCCATTCTTCTGTCTTGTAGAGAATCTAATCTCACAGGTTTTGCTGTTGGTTTTGCAATATCCCAGAAAGAGTGTACACCCATCTTGGTATCAAGAATTGGTCCAAAATCTTAGTCACTAATATCGAATATAATTTTATCCAGACATTCGATGGACAACAACAACTGTTAGAGGACTATCCTAGTTTGAAATGTCTATTAATCAACAAACAAATTGTCTATTCTTGATGCATTTTGATATGTACTTTGAAATATTCAATAATAAATATCAAGTATTCTTGTATAAGGCATCACCTGAAGACGGCACTATCACTGAAAGCAAATGTCAGCAAATATTTCAATAAAACTTCAACACTTTAAAAGACAACAGTTATGCTTAGAAGATGTCAAAGATTGTATTATTATAGGCAGCATTAACTACTAAATTTGGTATTGGAAGGAGGCTTTAAGTCTTGAAGAAAAGCTCTGTATATCTTGAAAACCTAGTGATGTCACAAATTATTCAAAATATTCTGCTATTTATTGTATTAAAAGATATATGCAAATTGATATGTAATTGTATTAAAAAAAATGTTAATGATAATGAATATATAGATATATATGTAATTTAATATAAAAATGCTGTTTATACCATTGTAAGAATGATAATCTTGACAATATTTTACTGAAATGCAAAAAAAAAAAAATAAAGAAGATAAACGCTCTATTGGTCTAATCTTTCATTAGTAAATTCTAATAATTTGACATTAAATTCATTTTCTTCTAGAAGGTTATATCTACGTAAAATTTTTAAAATGATAGATCCAGAATGTGAAGATACAAAATCATCAATATTTAGTGTGTCATCATAGCTTGTCAACCTCTCAAGTAATTGATTTGCAATAACAGTATCTTCACCATCCGTGCTAATATATTTTGTAACAATATCGTTTAAAGCAGAATGAAGTTTTTTATTTGTATCCAGGAGATCTACAGAGTTATTAGAGCAGTCATCTTGTTCAAATTCCATTCCCTTCTTAGCAAGACCTTTGCTCAATTCTTCCAATCCTTTATTCATTTGCACATGATACTCTATCAATTGTTGATCCTGTTCTAAACTCTCGGTAATTGCAATTATGGATTCTTGTGTAGTTTTAATTCTTTTGGTCATAGAAGTGTTCATAAGCGAAAGACCAATAGGATCACTTCTTTCTGGTAGAAACATAGGTTTTTCCAATAGACTTTGAAATGTATCTGGGTCTACCTTATTTTTATCCATGTCTGTAATATCTTGTGATGGTAGTGATGAGATGACATCTTGAGCTTGTTTCAAAAAATATCGTTTGTTTTGAATCTGTGTTTCTAACAAGCTTCTGTATACTTCTAACAGTTCAATATGATTATCAATAGACTCCATATGATTCAATTCTCTCTATTTCAACTTGCATTCTTTCACTATTGATTTTAACAGTATTATCTTACTTAAATAAGGTGAAAAAAATAAAGCTTTGATTTTTTAAAAAAAAAATAATATTAAAGGATACAAGCAAATAGGCCAGTTCTAATTACAAGAATCATTAGCTAATTCTAATAGCATAATCAAAGTTTAATAATGTCTAATATCAATGACTTGCCACTAGAAAGTTTGAGTTCTCTAGATGAAGCCACCAAGAAAGACCTTTCAGGTTTCATAGAAGCTGAAAATTCTAAACAAAAAATGCAGATGAGTATCCATCAATTCACAGATACATGCTTTAAAAACTGTATTACATCTATTAATAGCCCAAATATATCTGGTCAAGAAGAGAATTGTTTGCGTAATTGTCTGAATAGGTTCCTGGATACCAACATTCAAATTGTTGAGGGGTTACAAAAAGTCCAAAAATAATGTGTTGGGATATGATATATTTATAATACCTACATATTGATTACGATAATGATGATGTTATACCTCTATATATATATATTTATGAAATAGTTTTGTACATATAATTAATTAATGAAATATTAAAAAAGAAGAAAAAAAAATGTTCGAAGAATCAATCTTCAATTAATGAATATAAATTTTGACGGTTTTTTAATAATGATTCAAGAGTACTTCTATTTAACTCACAACCATAAAAATTTAAAATATTTAACGTATCTTTTAATAATTTAGTAATTGTGTCATTTAAACAACCTTCGTTATTACATTTTTCAAAAGTTAATACCATAAGAGCTAAAAAATCAAATTTATGTTTTATTATTCTATCCTTTGGACATATTTCAATTAATAATTTTAAAATATTCCATGTTTCAATTAAAATATTATTAAATGTTGTAATGAATGGATTTCTTATAATATATTCACCAAATACGAAAATAATTCTTTGTAATAAAATAACAGAATTTTCTTTAAGAATGTTATTAAAGATATTCTTTAAAGTATCTAATAGAAATAATGTTAAATTCTCATAATCTAATGAAATTCTCGGTATAATAGTTTGTAATAAAATATCAGAAGAAAAAGATTGTATATATTTAATATACTCTATTGTAGATTTTTTTTCTAAAAATTGTACTTTGTATAATCTTAATAAAGTTGGGAATACTTTTTTCCAAACTTTTAAAGATTCATTTGGTTTATAAGTTGGTGGTAAAAAATAACATAAATTTATTAAAACCGGTTCAAATAATTTAAATAGATTTAATTCTTTAAATGAGACAAAATTTGAATCTATTTTAATTTCAAATTTTTTAAGAAATTCATCTAATAAAAAGACACCACCATTTAATTTTATATCTAATATCGTTAAATCCAATAAATTTAATATACCTGGTACAATCCACGATAAATTAGAAGAAATATCATTTCTTTTAATATTTTTCAATATAATATGGAATAGAGGTATGATATCTCTTGTAGGATTATTGTTAGCTCTTAACCAATCTTCTTTAATCTTATCCTCCTCAAAGGAGAAACCAAGTCTTGGGTTTAAACCAATATTATTCTCTTTATAAGAAGAGGTTTTACTAACTTCAATCAATTTTTTCGTTAAAGTGTCAATCAAATTATTTAAGAGTATAGCATAATCCAATGAGAACAAATGACTAATGGCAATATTACACTGTTCATTTCTCACGGGTGAAATAGAAGATTCAGATGCAAAAAAAGACAATTTTGCAATTAATTGTATTATAGTCTCATGATTATCAATCTTATTCAATTTCAATATATCTTGGCATATGGAATCTATATTATTTTTTTCATCTGGTTGCACAATAAAAGCTTGTATGTTCTCGTTAATCATCCTGAATGATCCATTGCCTGAACAACCACAACAACAACTTTATTTTGTATTAAATAACAGCTAATTCTTAGAAGCAATTGAATATCTAAATTACACGTCAATATGATATTATATATAAACTATATCCAATATTTTTTATTTTTTCAGTAGTTTAGTATTAATAATAGCTTAATTTTTCAAGGTGAACTCATCGCGCCTTATTATTTAATAGGCAAAAATGTAAATAAACTATAATATTTAATAGTATTTTTTTACAATAAATATTTATAAAATCCTTTATATTTAGATATATATAGATTCTTGTTTAAAGTTATAATCATTCTTGTAATAGAGAGATCATCTTGTTCTTAGATGCTTCTCTTACAGCTTCGGAAGGACCATTCTT
Source organism: Yueomyces sinensis (assembly GCA_030581855.1). NCBI lineage: Eukaryota > Fungi > Ascomycota > Saccharomycetes > Saccharomycetales > Saccharomycetaceae > Yueomyces > Yueomyces sinensis. Next base: position 13,937 of record JAKTVU010000071.1, read on the forward strand.
GTTTGAAATATAATTTGAGAATAATAATTTACCAAAATACTGACAATTTAGAATACCTACAACTTCAGATGTGTTCTTCTTATTATTGAATGTAGATAGTTTTATATTACCGTTCTCGATCAATTCAATAAAGAAATCATCATTTTTAGCTAATTTACCCTTCTTTTGATATAATTTTAAGAAATCATCAGATTCTTTATCTAGTTGTTCTTTATAATTATTATACGATGGATGTTTTTTAATAGCTCTAATCATACTTTTTCTTAAATGAGTAAAATCTGTATCTCTTAATGGAGTCAATTTAGCTATTAAATTTGTATTTAAATTATTTGAATTTATAATTGAATTAGTGAAAAAATCAAAAAATTTATCATCATCCATATTTTTCAAATCATCAGCTGAAATTTTATTATTAATTAAAAATTTCTTTAATTCAGTATAATTAACATATATACCTAAAGCATATAATTTAAACGTTATCACTGAGATAAATCTTACACCTGCACCTAAAAGATCAAATGATTTATCATTTTTAAACAATGAACTAGTCTCTTTATTAATCCTTTTTGGGAATGGTGAAATTGATGGATCTAATAAAATAGAATCACTACTAGTGTTATTATAAGAGATTAGAATATTTTTCTTTTCTTTAAAACTAACGAAGTCTTTGTAAAAATATGAGGTAAGGAATGCTGCACCACCTGCACTTAACAGTAATAGAGAAGTTCTTTTCTTAGAACTTACGGGTTTAACACTTTTAGAGGCTGTATTAAGAGCCCTTTTAAGGAATAATCTGGTACCAAACATGTTTAACATTATTAAGAGAGTGATTTAATGCGATCTTACGAAATATAAATATCATCATTTAAAGATCTAAATTTAATTTTGTTTTATTTCAAATTAATTTTCAAGATTCGTTTAAAGATTAAACTTTAAAATCCCTGTAACAACGGCGCTATCACTAGTCGAGAATGTTAATTTGATATTTTTAATTAATTGATGCAGTTGTTAGATCATAATTAAAGTTGGTACTGTAAATATATGATATTATTGATATTATAAGCATGTTTAATATATAAAATTCTGATATATTAATTAATTATGGTATAACTTTGATCAGGTGTTAAAGACTAACAATATCTATATTTTAATATTTGTTCAATATTTTCTTAAATTTTTTAAAATAATTAAAATTAAAGAAATTTTTGACTTCAAAAATTAAATTATTTAATTCTATTATAAATCAATAATTAATATTTATTAACAGATTCTTTATATATATGTATCTCCTGATTGTTTTATTTATTTAATCGTTAAAACACATCTTATTTTGTTTTCCTGTCATTTCATTCTAATTATATTCGCGTCCTCAATTACTCTTGAGATTTCATCTACACTAGAGTTTAGAGCACTGTGGATTTCCACTATACTTATTTCTACTGACATTTTTATCACTAACTTGAACAAACTATGAGCTGAAGGGTTTGGGTTGGAGAGTTGAACATACCTACTTTGTTTATTATAATTGATAAGTACTTGTCGGTACTACTTATATATAATTTGAGTACTACTATTTTGATAATATAGTATTTTAATAACAGAAAATACTTTATAATTAACCGAAGAACCTGAATCTTAAATTAAGAGACTAAACTCTCAAACTCATACTTAATCTTTCTATTTATTTAATCATTGAAGATTAATTTTTCTGTCATTTGATTTGAATTTACTGACTTAAAGTCAGGTGACCTGGCAATTTTTTAAAATTTAATAATTAAATTAAAAATTGCCACCTTAAAAAATTGAAAATTGAATTTAAAGATAATAAAAGATCAAGAAGATTTGGGATTGTTAATAATAGTACTGGTATATACTACAACTCAACTAAGAAATAAACTTTCTTTTTATTATATTACAATGGTTTTAGAAGCTACAGTTTTAATTATAGACAATTCAGAATATTCTCGTAATGGTGATTTCCCACGTACCCGTTATGAAGCACAATTAGATTCAATTGAATATATATTCCAAGCAAAACGTAATAGTAACCCTGAAAATACTTTAAGTTTGATATCTGCTGCAGGTTCAACTCCAAAAGTTTTATCAACTTTCACTTCCGAATATGGTAAATTTTTACAATCTTTAAATACTACTATTATTAATGGTTCAATATCATTAATAGATTCAATTCAAATTGGTGCTTTAACTTTAAAACATAGACAAAATAAATTACAACATCAAAGAATTATCGTATTCATTTGTTCACCAATTAATGATAATATAGATGATTTAAATAAATTAGCTAAAAAATTGAAAAAAAATAATATAGCAATTGATATTATTAATTTCGGTGAAACAAATTCAAATACTTCTATTTTAGAACCATTCATTCAATTAGTTAATAATGAATCTTTATCAAATGATGAACAATCACATTTATTAACAATTGATTCAACAACTTCTTCTTCTAAATTACTTTATGAACAAATAGCTTCAAGTCCAATAATTTTACAAAATATTAATGCAAATAATTCAGATTTTAATGATAATAATATGAATGATGGATTTATGGATTTCGGTGTTGACCCTTCAATGGATCCAGAATTAGCAATGGCATTAAGATTATCTATGGAAGAAGAACAACAAAGACAAGAAAGATTAAGACAACAAGAACAACAAGATAATAATCAATGAACGAATTACTTTTTTCAAAATTTCCTTTGAATCCATACATATATCCATATCTTTTTTTTTCTATCAAGAATAAGTACCCTTTTTCTTCATTTCTCTGTGTTATTTACTTTAGAACATATTTTCATTAATTTCTTTAATATTTGTCATACAAAAGATACAAAACCAGATTATCGTTTAACTATCTCCCAACGAAGTCTCAACTCTCTTCTTGATCTGATAATATGAATGATATCGAAAATATATTTTATTACACCTTTTTCATCAATTGAAAAAATAAAATATCGCAAAAAATCAACAAAAAAAAACAGTATTAATATATATATGTATTTGAAAGAAATAATAATAAACAAAATAAAGACGTCTTCTCCTCATCGTCAAATATATAATAATAAATAACCCATATTAACATAAATAATAATAATAGCATCAATCAAATGGTTTCTGTCGTTTGGAAAAATAATAAGCAAATTCTACAATGGACAAAGCAAGATTTAGAAAATAATTTTTCATTCTTAAGTGTAGTGAAAAATGTTGATAATCTACCAACATATTATCTAGAATTAAAACAATTCAATCAAAATTTCTTTATACTCAAAAGTCATGATAATATTCCATTAGGTTATATCCCAGATTTTGCCCTAAACGAGGTGAAAAACGTTGCTTCTGATATTCTCGAAGATTTATTTATATTACAAGATCATTCATTATTATTCAAACCAGATTTAGAATTCACTCAAAGGAATAAGTTATTAGATTCATTAGCTTTACGTTTATTAAAAGAATCAACTAATTTAACTGAAATTAAGAAATGGAGAAATGAAAAATATTCAATTTGGATTAAACATAATACAAAAGAACCTTATATCTTAATTGAAAGATCTATGGCTGGTTTATTCGGTATTATTACATATGGTATTCATATAAATGGTTATTTATTCGATAAAGATACAAATGAACTAAAAATGTGGATTCCAAGAAGGTCTGCAACGAAACCAACTTGGCCCTCTATGCTAGATAATGTTGTTGCAGGTGGTCTATCGTATCCTTATTCGATCTATGAGACTGCCCTGAAAGAATCTTCCGAAGAAGCAAATTTATCACCTCAATTTATTAATGATAATATTAAATCGACAGGTGTATTATCGTATTTCCATTATCCAAAAGATATCAAAACTGATACATTTGTTGATGAATCTAGTTTTTTAGTTGGTGAAGTTGAATATATATTCGATATTCAATTCCCAAATGATAATTCTATTGTACCAAAACCTAATGACGATGAAGTTGAAAATTTTAATCTATTGACCCTACAAGATGTTATTGATAACTTACAAAAATTAAACTTTAAACCTAATTGTGGTTTAGTCACTTTAGATTTCTTAATAAGACATGGGTATATTACACCTGAAAATGAACCAAATTATTTTCAAATTGTTAATGCTATGCATCGAACGTTACCATTTCCAACACGTAACTGAACGAAATAATGATCGATTCTTCTCTTTTATTTTAATTTATTCATAGAATGGTTTTTTTTTTTTAATGTTTTTTATTTTCTTTCAAATCTATATATTCATATATATATATTATAATAATTGTTATAGAATATTCTTTTTTATCTATATTCAATTTGATTCTGTTTTCAATGAAATATAATTCAATTTAATGTTTAATAATTGTCTTCTAATATTTCCTTGAGGAGTTGAAGGCCAACCATAAGTAATTGGTGCAAAGAACATGAAACATGAGAATAAACCAATTAACATAACAATTAAGAAAATACCATAATATTTGATAAAAATCTTTGGTTGTTCAATTGGTCTCTTTTCATCCTTTTCAACTTCTTTGTTTACGTTAAATTTACAACTGAATAAAAGTTCCCATAAACCAGCTGTAAATAATGATAAAATTAAATGAGCTGGTAAATAATGATGTAAAAACTTTTGACGACCCATTAAAAAGAATGGGAAATAATGACAACCCCAACCAATTAATAAAAATAACAATGGACCATAAAGTTTTTCTCTTGTCATTTTATTGAAAGCATATATACCACGCTGTCTAGTGATTAAATCAGAGGCGATAACAATTGAAAAGATTAAAATTGAGAAAACTTGAACCCACCAACCAAATAAGTTACCGATGAAATAGATTTGTCTACTTTCTGGATCAGAAGTCCAGAATGAGACACCACTCATACATAATGGCCAAGAATCTGGTTGAGATGCAAATGGATGTTCAGAACTTAATTTATTATTATGCTCAAACATTAATTTTTGTGATATGAACCATTTCTTTAAGAATGGCATCTTGGTAACAACTTTTGGAACATAAATTAATCTATCGTCATCTAAATTAGTGATAGCATCAACAATCCAATTATTTTGTGGTTCTTGTACTTGTTTATTACCATTAACTTCATATTGAAAACTAGCCCATTCAGGTAATTGAACATCATCATGAGTCCATAAAACAACAGCTGTATCAACATGGAAAATTCTAAATGGTATATTTTTAGTATTAACAATTTTACCTGAATCTTTATTATTTAAAGGTTGGAAAGTGAAAATAGTTTGTTGATAAGCATCATTAAATGCTTCTTCTTCAGATACAGTTACAATTTCTTCATTTGTTGGGAAAAATGGAGAAGCAACATCATGGGCTAATAAATAAGTATCAGTTTCAACATGTCTTAATCTAAAATGTTCATTTAAATGAACTGGATAAAATTTACTTCTCTTAGCAGCGACTTCTAAATCAGCTGGAATAATTTCCCATCTATTAAATAAATCATCTTCATCATCAGTTGTAGTTACAATTTGACCTTGTGATGAAACTCTACCATCTTCATATCTTAATGGATAATTTGCAAGATGTGAATGTAAGAAATTTTCAGTATCTTTATGTTTTAAAGTGATAATATCAAAGAAATTAACTTGTTTAATATCTTCAGCGTATGGTGAATCGGCTAAAGTTTCTTGAAATTCATATGGCATAAAAGAATCACCTGGACCAGATTTATTTAAAACTGCAAAATGGATATAAAACCAAAATAAATAAATTAAGAATGGAGCAATGATTAAACCAGATAATCTTTTAACAAAATGTCTAGTAAATTGTTTAATTGATAAACCAGCATCAATATCTAATAATTGCCATAAATTAACTAAAACTGCAATACCAATCATAGCATAAGTTAGCATACCGACATATTTAGTTGAAATTACAAATGATAAAGAGACACCAGTTAAGAATAACCATAAGTACCAAGATTTAGAGAATGGTGCTTTTAATTGAGCTTTGTAGAAAACAACATAACAATAAATAGTCATTGCGATAGAAATTAATAAAGTAGCATCTAATAAGATTAATCTTGTTTCAGTAATATGAGCATTATCTAAAGCAATCAATAAAGAAGCAAAAGCACAAGTAATAGCTTTACAATTTAATTCTTTCATAGTGTTGAATACAATTGGTACTGTTAAAGTACCTAATAAAGCATTAAAAGAACGGTAAGCAATAAATGGTGCATTATTAGTATCATTATAAGGTAAACCAATATCATCAAATTTAAAACTACCGTCATAACCACGTAGATAACCAATGAATGCGATTAACATCTTAGCAAAAGGTGGATGAACATCAAAGAAATAAGTGCCTTGCAAGTAATAAGAAGCAAATTTACCGAAATGAACTTCATCAAAGACAACTTCTTTTGGTTCCCAAATCTTCCAAAATCTAGTAATAAATGCAATTAAAGTTGAAATTGTAATCCAAATAGTATAATGATATTTTGGTGCTGGTAATGGACTTAATAACCAATTTTGTGCTATAAATTCATATTTATCATTATTCAATTTTGAATATTTATTATCATCATCAGATAAACCTGATTTTTCATCATTTTGCGATGAACGTTTGTTCTTTGACCTATTAACAACAGCCATTGTTTCAACAGAGTACCACTCTTGTTTGATATTAGATAAAGTAGTCTATCTTTAAAGCTTATTTTCTTGAAATAAACAAAAATTGTGAAACTTTTTTAAAAAAGTTGTTTTTCAAACTTTGCTTACGCGTTCAAATCAAGATGATGATTTCTAAAATTATATTACTTTCAGAGATTAAATATCAAGATTTATATAGCTAGTTTTTTCAAGCTTTGTCATTTTATTTTAATTTTAGAAAATATTCAAATAATCTTTAATAATAATGACATCGCAAAACTAACAAAAAAACAAAGCTTAAATAGATTTATTTATATATATTATCTTATAGATATTAATATCATGTTGTTGTAGATTGTTGTCATTTGAATGCTTTATCTTGTACTTTCTTTCTGTTCTCTGTCATTTTTTTGTATTTCACAGTGATTTTTTTTATTTTTAAAATAAGGCATCTTCGCATATATATTTGAAATATTCTATTATTATAATTCAACTAGTGAAATAACATCTATCAAGGTTTAGAAGAGATTTCTACTAGGAAAGTGCCTTATATGATAATACCAATGTTTTCTATAAGACCTATCATTAGCAAAAGATGCTTTAATTGTTCTGCTTTGGCACTACAGATAATAAAGAAACCTACAATAACCACGACTACATCTACTACCTCATCTACAATAAAGAGTAAGCAGATACCTGCATATAATAAGACTTTGGATCAAGTGATTGGTTCGACAACATTAGAAGATACAACTGTGAATAATACTGTTAGTAATGAAGGCGTCATCGATTGGTCTAAATCTTGGTTTGGTTTAGGTAAAAAACCATTTGATGAAAAAATTCAAAAAGAATTTATGAGTCCATTAGATCCAAAGGATATAGAAATTAAACCAGATGGTTTATTATATCTTCCAGAGATTAAATATCGTAGAATTTTAAATAAAACTTTCGGTGCTGGTGGTTGGGGTTTAGTACCTAGATCAAATACAATCGTTACACCAAAATTAGTCACTAGAGAATATGCATTGATATGTTTAGGTCAATTAGTGTCTATATCTAGGGGTGAACAAGACTATTTCAGTGAATCTAACATCCCAACCGCTACAGAAGGCTGCAAGAGTAATGCATTGATGAGATGTTGCAAAGATCTAGGTATTGCTTCTGAATTATGGGACCCTGTATTTATTAAGAGGTTCAAGAAGGAGTATTGTCAGGATAAGTTCGTAGAACACATCACTACCAAGAAGAAGAAGAAAATTTGGCTAAGAAAGGACAGACAAGTGGAATACCCATACAAATAAGTGATGCCAATATAATACCATATACATATATAAATATAATATATACTACTCTAACGTATATATGTTCTTTTTGAAAAAGAACCAAAAACTGTAGCTCACTGCGTTCGTAGCACATACTATAGTTGCTTTACAATGGTAACAAGAGAAAGAGATACATAGAAAAACAGGCAACACGGTACAAAAGCAATAAATAATGATCGATTTAAAAATTCTTCAATAGTCTTCAAGGATGGATCAATAAACAGTAAAACAGTATAAGTAATCAATTAATCTAATATATAGATTGTAGCATAAAATTGTTCTTACTTAAAATGTTATTATTAAAAGGTTGTTCGGTTCTTTAAACAGAAAACACTACAAATAGGATAAGGATATAGCTAACATCCAGAACCGTTAGGATGGAGCTATTTATATACAAGTCAGCTTAACAAGGGATGAGCATGTGGAATATCAAGGAGTTCGTAGAACTCAGAGAATGTGTTGTTCAGAAAATAACTATAGTATACTATTGATGGATATGTGCAGTTGTATAACCCAGACATTCTATGAAATGGAAGTTGGTGCTGAGCTCTATCTCATCACTTTATGATAAATGCTTCATTGTATTTATCTTCAGTTTACTGTACATTACATAAATATTTATAGAATGGTTCTTATCTTAAGATCCTGGACATCTGTTTAATAAATAAAGTAATATACCAATAAATTAATATTATAATAACTATATTATCAAATAATAAGACTATAGTAATATATCTGATAAATATATTACAATACTTATAAACCTTCCTTACATCACTAACTATAGGAAAACTGTGTGCCGTAAACTATACTATAAACACGTTTTTATATTGTGACGCTCTTTGATTATACTATATTTTTTACTACAATAAAGTGTTATATATCAATATATACTAATATACTATATTATAATTGAATAAGGGTATTATAAAAGGGTCTGGTTATTAGATACTATTTTAATATTTAGGATAATATGCTATATGACAGCATTATGAAATATCACGGGCTTTCTTGTTTTACGAACGAAGTGAGCCAGTAGTTTTTGGCTCTTTTTTTAAAAAGAACATATGCTATGAGAGTATTAGAATAGTATAACAAACTATTTCTTGAAGTAGTAGTAGTATTGTTAAAATTATTTTGATTATTATTATAGTTAAAGATCACGTGATCTCATCAATCTTTTTATTAAATTTTAAAATTTATTTAAAACCTGAAGGTTCTGAATCTATTATTGGATTTCAATAGTTGGTTAGTGCTATTCTATTGTTATTATATCTGTATTGCAAGGTTTATATGCAGCTTGCTTGCTTGCTTGTAAAGAGGACAGATTTCCATATTTTTATCTTACAATATTACCCGATCGGGATTTATCAAGTATTACGGGCAAAATTTTTCAAAAAAAAAAAAAAAAAATTTTAAAAGTTAAAATAAACGATTATCAGGAAGAGATAATGGTAAAAGAGCCTTCATTGTTTGATAGAAGGATCTGTTGGAGTGATATCGGTAATTATCATCTGGACTGTAAGGTATATTAACAATAGGTGTGTTGTTGTCTTTTCTCTTTTTTAAACGAAACGTTACAAGTAATTGAATCCCTCAATTCAATATTTGAAAAGAAAAAAAATATTTAGAACAAGAATCAAAACTTGGATAACAAATAATATACTGATTGATTTAAAAAGAGAGATATCATACTTATCTTTACAATCTTTTGTGTTTGAAGTTTAAAACTGAAATTTTTTCAAAAAGGGTCGTATATTTGTCATCATCATCGTTCCTGATCTACTCCTTTGTATTATAGAAATACCCCCTTCCCTATAGATAATATTATATTTATTGCAATAGAAACAATAGTATAATTATTGTTCTACTAGTAATAATAATATATATTTATAATGATGAATTTTTTCTCCAGATCGAACTCTACTAAAAAGGATAATACTAATAATAATCAAGATATTTTACCAAATACTAAAAAAACTAATATGTTTTTCCCAAATAATTTAACGTCACAGACTGCCACTCCAACGACAGCTCTGTCACAAGGTCAATATGTTATGTCTTCATCTAATAATGAAAATATTGATTCTTTTAATAATAATAACAATAATACCCTAGATAAATCTAATAATAATAATACTATACTTACTTCATACCCTATGAAATCACAACTTTCAAAAAATTTAAAAAATGCTTCTTCCTCACCTATTTCAACTACACCTTTATCTACTACTACTACTACAAGTACTTCAAATGGTCCTGAAGCATCAAATGTACCAATGGGTAAATTGTTAATTAATATTATTGAAGGTAAAAATTTAAGAATTAATCCACAATTTTCACAACCTTATGTTGTTTGTACTTTTGAAAGTTCAGAATTTATATCAGAAGGTCCTGAAAGTATCAATGTTACTAAAAATGATAATTCAAATTTAAATTCTCAAAATACTCATAATAATAATAATCATACTAATAATAACAACAATAACAACAGCAACAGTAATAATAATATTAGAGATTCCATTTTTAAAAAATCATTATCAAAACATAGATCAACTTCACAATTAGATAATATGTTAATACCAGGTAGAGAAGATACAACATCACCAATATTAAATAATCATCAAAATAATAAACTTAATCATATTCATCATATTCGTTCAAATTCTCATTTAAATGGTACTACATCCGCTGTATGGCATCATAAAACTACATTTGATGTTATAGGGGCTCATTCAGAATTAGATATTTCAGTTTATGATGCCGCACATAATGATTCATTTTTAGGTCAAGTTCGTTTATTACCTAATATTCATAATAATAATCATTCTTCATCATCAAATTCATCAACTAAAATTCAAACACAATGGTATGAATTAGTTGATACTTCAAAGGATGATAGTATTAAACTTGGTGATTTACTTATAAGTTGGCAATTTATTCCAACAAAGAAAAGACATTATGGTCCAGAAGATTTTGAAGTTTTACGTTTATTAGGTAAAGGTACATTTGGTCAAGTTTATCAAGTTAAAAAGAAAGATACACAAAGTATATATGCTATGAAAGTTTTATCAAAAAAATTAATTGTTAAAAAAAATGAAGTTGCACATACATTAGGTGAAAGAAATATATTAGTACGTACAGCTACTAATACATGTCCATTTATAGTAAGTTTAAAATTTTCATTTCAAACACCAACTGATTTATATTTAGTAACTGGTTATATGAGTGGTGGTGAATTATTTTGGCATTTACAAAAAGAAGGTAGATTTTCAGAAGATCGTGCTAAATTTTATATTGCAGAATTAGTAGTTGCTTTAGAATATTTACATGATAATGATATTGTTTATAGAGATTTAAAACCTGAAAATATTTTATTAGATGCAAATGGACATATTGCATTATGTGATTTTGGTTTATCAAAAGCTGATTTAAAAGATCGTACAAATACATTTTGTGGTACAACAGAATATTTAGCACCTGAATTATTATTAGACGAAACTGGTTATACTAAAATGGTTGATTTTTGGTCATTAGGTGTATTAATATTTGAAATGTGTTGTGGTTGGTCACCATTTTTTGCTGAAGATAATCAAAAAATGTATCAAAAAATTGCATTTGGTAAAGTTAAATTTCCAAGGGATATTTTATCACCAGAAGGTAGATCATTTGTTAAAGGTTTATTAAATAGAAATCCAAATCATAGATTAGGCTCAATTGATGATGGACGTGAATTAAGGAAGCATCCATTTTTTAATGATATTGATTGGGAATTATTAAAACAGAAAAAAATACCACCACCATTTAAACCACATTTAGTATCAGAGACAGATACATCAAATTTTGATCCAGAATTTACACAAACTTCAACATCATATATGAATAAATATAATCATCATCATGAAACAGGTGCAACACCATTATCACCTGCAATGCAAGCAAAATTTGCTGGTTTTACATTTGTAGATGAATCTACAATGGATGAACAATTTGGTTATCATAATAGAAATAAATTTTTACAAAATTCATATTATATGGAACCTGGTTCATTTATACCAGGTAATCCAAATTTACCACCTGATGAAGATGTAATTGATGAAGAAGAAGATGAAGATATGGATATGAACACTAATCATCATATGAATTCAAATAGCATTATCCACAGTAACAGTGGCATCAATACAGCCGGTGGTGACACTCATATTAATGATTTCGATGATGATGAACGTATGGAAGATGATTTTGTTAATGGTGCATTTGAAATATGACATGGTACTACATTACATGATACTACTACATGATGTTTATTTTTACTTCAACTACTCAAGGAGAGATACACTATATAATATGTACATACAAAACAAACGACAACATATACAATATTTATTTACTCATCTATTTTTTTTTTCATTTCTCTCCTAAACGATGAATATATACGATAAATTTACAGTTTCTTTCTCCGCTACACATATTTTAATATACAATATCTAATAAACACTCAACACTCCTTTAATATCTCGTGTCTTGAATAATTCTAAATATCTAATAATCTTGTTGCTGGTGATATTTATTTATTTGCTTATTTAATCTGTTTTCTTGGAAGGCACCGAATATACGTCATTTTTTCATCATCAATTTTTCAAATATTTTCAGTCCCTTCAAAAATTTCAATCTGGAAATTTCATTTAAAGTTGAAAAAATATCACATCTTAAAGACGATCAGATAAACAAGATCAAAGCCAAGCGCTGTTTAAAGTGGTACTGCTAGGTCAGATTATAGCTGTGTTGCTCAACTGTTATATGCTGCAAAGATACTGTTCTCGCTGTTGGTATTTGCTAAGATATCTTTAGTTTTCTTTTTTCAGTTTTTCAAGAAGCAAAAAAAAATAATAACAAAAGGTTTTTTTTTTTTGACTAATTTTATCATTTGAATATTCTCTCTTTCATATCTGTTGTGTTCTCTCTCTGATTTTATAGTACTCGTCTTTTCCAATGAATTTCCAAGCTATCAATAGCGATATAGATAATAGTGCATTCCAATCGTCAAAAATTAACATTAATAATAATATTCCATCACGAAATAGTCCTATTATATCGAGTAATAGTTCTCCTATAAACCCTGCCACTTCTACTACAAATAGTATTGTCTCTACTGCTACGGTTACTACTACTACTAACGCTAATGGTACTACGGTATCGAAACTTACAAATACTAATAAATCATCCAATGATTTCGTTAGAATTATATATGGTATTTTACAAGGTGAATTTTATCCTGATATTATAAGTTGGTCTGAATCTGGTGATTCTTTTGTAGTTTTAGATACAGGTAAATTTACCACTAAAATTTTACCAAATCATTTTAAACATTCAAATTTTGCTAGTTTTGTTAGACAATTGAATAAATATGATTTTCATAAAGTTAAAAGAAGTGCTGAAGAGAAGAAAAAATGGAAATATGGTGAACAAAGTTGGGAATTTTGTCATCCATTATTTAAAAAAGATAACGATCTTGGTTTAAATAATATTAAAAGAAAAATTACTAATTCACAAAAGAAAAATTTAATTATTGATAGTTCAAATAATAATAGTAATTTAATTTTAAATGGTGATGTTACTGATTTAAATACAGTTTTATCAAACTATACTTTAAAAAATAATTTTGAAAAATCAAATAAAATTATTCAAACTTTACAAAATGAATTATCAATTACTAAAAATAATAGTTTAGAGACAAAAGTTCAATTACAAAAATTAAATTCAAAATATAATACTTTAATTGAAAGTATGATGGTATTTAAAAATGTACATCAAAATTTATTAGATGATTTTAATCTTTTATTAACTACCGTTTCAAATAATGGTATTAAATTACCTGATCGATTGCAACGTAATAATGAATCTAATACTACTAATAATAATAATGGTTATCCTTCTTCAAATATTAATATGAATTTATCTCATGATGAATTTTTTCAACAAATGAATCCATTGTTACAAAATAATGTTTTATTCCCAAATAATACTACTAATAACAACAACACCAAAAACAATTCAGGTTTATCTCCTACAAATCCTATTATTGCAAAACCAAGTATTCATGATATTAATAGTAATATGAATAATTTAAATAATAATAATGATTCAGACTATATTTTAAGGAAAGGTTTCCATGTTTTACTTGTAGAAGATGATCAGATTTGTATAAAATTATGTTCTAAATTTTTAAGAAAATATGGTTGTACAGTTAGAGTAGTTACTGATGGTTTAACCGCAATTTCTGTATTAGAAAATTTTAGATTTGATTTAGTATTAATGGATATTGTAATGCCAAATTTAGATGGTGCAACAGCTACAAGTATTGTTCGAAATTTTGATAGTTATACACCAATTATTGCAATGACTGGTAATATTGAAGATCATGATCTTATTACATATTTACAACATGGTATGAATGATATTTTAGCAAAACCATTTACTAAAATTGATTTACATTCAATGTTAGTAAGATATTTAAGAGATAAAATTCCACTATGTGAACAAAGTGTTAATAATAATGAACAACAAACGACAAATCTTCAATCAAATAGTAATGAAAATACTAATAATAATATTGATAGTAATGCTAATAGTAATAATAGTAATGTGAAAAAAGAGACATCAATTAATTCAAATGAAAAAATCAATGTGAATAATAATGATATAAGTAATACTAATAACAACAGCAACAGCAACAATAATAATAATAATAATAATGGTATCGATGATTTATTGGTTGAAATGCCACCACAAAAAAAACCTAGAGCATCTTGATCGATAACCAAGATCGCATTGTAATCTTCAATTATTTATTATTCATTTCAAAATACATTTATTTCAGTATATGTATATGTTATTTATTTTGTAATAACGTTGACTTTATTTCTTTCTAATTCTTTTTGATTACCCCCCATTACATTCTGTGTTATATGATTATTAATTATTTTATTTTTGTCATTTAGTAATAGCAGCATTCAATGATATATTAAGCATTTTCCAAAATACTGTAGCATATAATTTTTTTTTTTTCATAAAACATGATTTAAGTATATACATATATCTATATAAATTTATATATACGATTATTTTTATCAATTAATACTTTTTTGACAAGTTATTAAATCGCCATTACCAATAATTAAATAATCAACAAATACATCATGATCATCTAATGGTAAATTATCAATTAATTGTTCTTCTAAACAAATACCAATTTTAATTGGTAAATTACCATAATTTTTTTTATAATTATTAAAGAATTCATCATAATATCCCATACCATGACCTAATCTTCTACCAGATTTAGTAAACATGACACCAGGTACTAATACTACATCCAAGGGCAATAATCTTGTACCATTTAAAGGTTCCCTTATACCATAAGGTTCAACTCTAGGCAATAAATTCAATTCTTCAATAGAAGATACTCTACCCCAATTTAATATTTTTCTTCTTCTTCTATTATTCAATTCCATAGTGTCAGTGTTATTGACACATTTGGGTATATATAGATTAACTTCTGGTCTTGAAAGTAGTGAAATATTTAAAGTATCTAAGGATGCTTCATTATCCATAGACATATAAGAAGCAACTCGAACAGGTGGAGATAAAAACGAGGAATTCAATAGAGTATGTGTAATCTTTGTAGATTGAGATTTAATACATGACTGAGACAATTGTTTCAAGATAGGCGCTATCTGTTTTCTTAAAGATCTTTTATCCATATTATATTTTTAAAATGGTTTAACTTGATGAATAATCGATATTAATTTGTAATCCTTTTAACCCCACAGTTACTAATCTACAAAAAAAATTATTGAATATCACCAATAACCTTAGACCACTCCAAATCTACTATCTTTAAACGAGCCATCATTTATTTAATTTATTTAATTTGATTAAAAAAAGTTTCAATTTTAATTTTTCAAATCTCGGCCGAAGTTAAAAATATCGCCGAGAATTTCGGAGATTTTGAGTTTTGTTTTTGATCACGAGATTTTGCAGGCCGATGCCGCTTTCCTTGAAATTAAAGGATGAAAAAAAATTTTGAAAAATTGTAGTATTTATTACTCATAATAAGAGGATTCATGACTAGAATATTGGATTTAGAATTAGTATATAAATAGTAGTTTTATTATTTATTTAGTAATTGGTCAATCGTTCACAGGTCGTCCTTTTTTTTAAAGCTTGTCTTTGTTTGTGTTAGATTGCCTTTAACAAGAGTTTAAAAAAGTGTCAAAAAATATACTGAAAAAAAAAATATGTCTTCTCCAATAGATGCTTCTAAGTTGACTGTTACAAAAGTTACCACACCTTCCAAACCAAGGCCAAACAATGAATTGATCTTCGGTAAGACTTTTACCGATCATATGTTGACCATTGAATGGGATGCTGAACATGGTTGGGCTAACCCTGAAATTAAACCTTATGGTCCATTGAATATGGACCCATCCTGTATTGTCTTTCATTATGCTTTTGAATTGTTCGAAGGTATGAAAGCCTACAGAACCGCTGATAATAAGATTACTATCTTTAGACCAGAGATGAATATGATTCGTATGAATAAATCTGCTGAAAGAATTTGTTTACCAACTTTTGATAAAGAAGAATTGATCACTTTAATTGGTAAATTGATCGAATTGGATAAA
Organism: Yueomyces sinensis; assembly: GCA_030581855.1. Taxonomy (NCBI): domain Eukaryota; kingdom Fungi; phylum Ascomycota; class Saccharomycetes; order Saccharomycetales; family Saccharomycetaceae; genus Yueomyces; species Yueomyces sinensis. The sequence continues at coordinate 30,584 of JAKTVU010000071.1, forward strand.
CATTTGATCCCAGAAGGTAATGGTTATTCTTTATATATTCGTCCAACTATGATTGGTACCGATGCTAGTCTTGGTGTCTCAATTCCATCAAAGGCTTTACTTTATGTCATTTTATCACCAGTTGGTCCATATTATCCAACAGGTTTTAAAGCTGTTAAATTAGAAGCTACAGATTATGCTGTTCGTGCTTGGCCAGGTGGTTGTGGTGATAAAAAATTAGGTGCTAATTATGCACCATGTGTTTTACCTCAAAAACAAGCAGCATCAAGAGGTTATCAACAAAATTTATGGTTATTTGGTCCGGAAAAAAATATTACTGAAGTTGGTACTATGAACGCTTTCTTCGTTTTACGTAATAAAGAAACTGGTAAAAAAGAATTAATAACAGCACCATTAGATGGTACTATCTTAGAAGGTGTTACTAGAGATTCAATTTTAAATTTAGCACGTGAAAAATTAGATCCAAATGAATGGTCTATTAGTGAAAGATATGTTTCTATTCATGAAGTTGAAAAGGCTGCTGAAGAGAATAATTTAATTGAAGCTTTTGGTGCTGGTACTGCTGCTGTTGTCTCTCCAATTAAAGAAATTGGTTTCAATGGTAAAGCTATCGAAGTTCCATTATTACCAGGTGAACAATCTGGTGCTTTAACTAAAGAAGTCGCCGCTTGGATTGGTGATATTCAATATGGTAGAGTTAAACATGGTGACTGGGTTAGAGTTGTTGCTGACTTGAACTAAATTAAATGATGAACAATTTTTTTTCTTTCTTTTTAATGCCCTTTAGATTTCTTCTATTCATGTAATACAAACATATCAACTTTAAAATCAGTGAAATATAGATACTTGATTTTATTAAATTTAATTCAATTCAATAATTCTTGAGCATTAGATTATTTATTTCAGTGAAACACATTACTATATACATCATATTTATAAATATTAACATATAGTAATTCATGATTTTTAAAAAAAAAAAAGCCTGCCGTTATTACAATATAAATAGTGAGTATATTATATTATTATGCATGTTATTAGAAATTAAGCTACGAAAAAAAAAATTAGAAATATGTTTCTTAATTTTTATTTATTGAAACAAATATTGAGGAATTTTATCATTGATAGGTGAATTAGGGACTTGTACTAATTGAATATCTTTATTCATTTTTATTATTAGTCGATAAGTAATAGGTACTTTTATTTCATTTTGGTCCTTTTTTATAGTATCGCTAACTAATTTTTCAATTGACATTATTAAATGTTGATACCACTTCTTAGCTAACTTTGGAGAATAATTTAAATCATCAGTATAAGGTAGATTAAATTCATTGCATCTATCATATAAATTCTTTATAGACATCCATTTAATATCATATAACAAACCTGTATCATTATCTCTCAAACCAAAAAGAAGATCAGAAGAAGGTAATTGACTTAATCTAGCCCAAATACTTAATAATTTTTTCCTATAATTAGCATCACTCATATTTGTAGTTGAAAAACATAATAAATCAGTATATGAATTATTTATTTCATTGAAAGAGCAAGTATCAGTTTGTAATAAAATTTTAATCGATTCATTGAAACAATTCTCGACAATTAAAGATGTATTATTTTCATTAATATCAGAATTATCATTAACTAAGTTTTTAAATGCAATATTTGAATATTCTATTTTCTCTGTTTGATCATTATCCTTTATTTTTGGTTCAGTTAAACAATTAAAAATAAATGTATCTTGAGAATCTTTTGAAATCATAATTCTATTATGACCAATACAAGTCAATAAGACCGTTTTAACAATTTCAGAATCAGATGAATTTTCAAAAGGAGTTAATATTAAATCTGTCAATTCCCTTTCTGATGAAATAATCAATAGTTCTTGATCTTTAGGTAAAATCTCTTTCCGATTCAAGTCTTCAAGTTCTTTGATATAGGTAAAACAACCTATAGATTCAGATAAACGTAGTCCACTCTTACTAATCATTTTTTCCTCATAATTTTTGAAACCTTCATATAAATTGGACCCAATATACTCTAGCGTGCATGGATTTACGGAGTCTATTGGCTCTGTACAAATGTTACGAATATCTTCTTTCAAATGTGGACAACCTATCCCAGATGTACTTTTTTTATCTGTGTTCAATGTCAATTTATCATCAGAATATGTAGCAACTTCAACACTTGAATTATTCATCAAAGGAACGTCATCCTTTATAAACCAATTATTAGATTCTTGGAAATGTGCAACTCGCTCTAGTTTGAAGTCGTCATTGTTACTAGACATACTCATGAATAGTCTTCTCTTTGGTATCTTTATCTTTCTTCTTGTTCAGATATTTGATCTATTGATATTTGACATATTTAATTTGATGATGTATATTTTTTAAAGATTCGATATCACATGATTCAAAGACGTAATTCATCAAATATCAACTTTTTAAAGAATAAAAGATGTGATGTGAATTTTCATATCAAGTAGTCAATTATAATGATAAACTCACTTTTGATGCATATTTAAAGATTGTATGAAGATAAGTTAAAAGATATTAACAAAAAGACAATTAAATATAAGATTCTAAAAGAAAAAGAAGTCCAAGGATTAATACTATCCATTGACATATCAAATATAAATTAAACTATATTTTAACTGTATTTTTTATGATATTTGAAAACACATTTAATACCTCTTTAAAAAGCTTATTTTAACATGCATAAGCTATATATGAAAGACGCTTTTTAACAAGATTTAACAATTGAATCTTTAATAACATAACTGATAACATACAAATATTTAAATATCAGATTTTTTATTAAAATATCCAATGCTTACCGCCCAATTTGACACGCGTCACGAATTGAATATACTTCAATTGATATTTCTTAATTTATTTTATATAATATTCGTATTGTTCTGTATCACATATCTTTATTGACAGACCAACTACTGTTAACATGGGAAGTCTATATTCTTGTTTAAGCTCGGTAGAATCATTACAAACTCCAAACTTTCCAATTAGTATGAAAAAAAAGAAAAACCTTTTACTTAACCTACAAGGTTGTCTGACTCACAAACCATCTAGATGTATTATATTAATGAATTTGTAAATTCCTGAAAGAATCTTTTATAATGATTATGTATACAAATGACTTTGTATATATTGTTATTCTGAGTATCTTCGCATCGAAACCAAATTATTTGATATTAATCACGATGAAAACCAAAAGGTCTTAACGTTAATTATAATAGTATCTAAAATAGAAATGACAAGATTTCAATTCACTAATGTTTAAGAACACTCAATACAGAATAATAATAATAAACACGTGATTTTAAATAATATACAATAAATTAACGATTACTAAGTGATTTTTTACTTATAATTAGAGTAGATTGGTAATAGTAGTTATTATTAAATAGTTATTATTATTTAACAAAGAACCTGTTAGTAATAATTGCTCCGATTCTTCCCCTCTTTTAGTAGTACAGAAAAAGTTGAATCACTCCATTGAACTTCTCATTGCAAAAAAAAAATGATAATAAGCTTCTCAAATTGAATAAATAATAAATATTTAATTAAACTGAGTTTTAACCTTCTATTTGGATTTGTTTTTTTGGCTAACTCGAAAAAATAATGCCAATAAAATATTTATCTATAAAAAAAATCTAAAAATAGATTATTAAAGATCTACAACTATAATTTGCGCGATATCAATGCTTCAAAAGAGAATAAAAACAGGATTAAAGGTGGTAAGTAGAATAGATCATGCATATATTCATCGTAATAATTTCTAAATTTAATGATTGATCAGTAGAACAACAAAATATATATTTATATATGAAAAAGGGGAATTAAAGTTGGTTAAATACGTTACTATTGTTGAGATGCACGTGAATAAGACGTGACATCTACGGACTTAGTAGTACTTCTTCTACTTCTGGTAGAATTTGAGTTCTTCTTTTAGGTCTGTATATTGTAGTTTTTAGTTGGATTGGTTTCTTTGTTGTTTATGTAGTTAGTTACTTATATCATTATTTCGTCTTTTCTATATAATCTCCGATTATCAGATTTCTTACTTCTGGAACATGATGAAAGGTGGTAATTCTTGAACCTCTCCAAGTTATCTTCCCAGTCTTTTATTTAGAAATATTCCTTGAAGAATATAAGGGGTAAAAGATCAAAGAGTTAATTGATGAAACAAACAAGAAAGAATAAAAAGAGGCATAATGAGTTATATCTTCATTATGCTTGATAATAAACACTCTTGATTTCAGAGTTATTAACAGTAATCATGGCTACTTCTGTCAGCGTGTCTATGCTTGTAAATAAGATTAACAGTTAACTGGATAACTGACTGGAGATGGCTGTTTCTATATTGAAAACATCTTTCTACATTTCTATATTTTTATTATAAATTCTAATTTTTTTATTTATAAAGATGCAAGTCAAATCAGCGATCTATTTGCAATAATTACCAGATTTAGCGTAGTTTGACCATTATTACTCAAAGCGGAAATATATTTACCAGAATCTGCTTTTTTGTTCGGAGTTCCCAGACTGTCTCACAAAGAGGAAAAGCGGTTATCTTGCAAATTTCAGATATATAAGTACCTCCATTTTCTAAAATAAAATGAAATCCAGTTTGAAGCAACACCGCAATACATCACAATCATCTTCATCCCTGAATTGAATAACAAAATGGCTACTCCAGTTACTTTTACAGAGGACTACAGTTCCTATAGTCAAGAAGTTTACAATAAACTGCTTGAACATAAAAATAAGTTTAACATTACCGTTAATTCCCAAGGATACCCTGTTGCCGATCAAGATGGCATTGGTATTTGTTGGATTTTTGTGGGTACTGGGATATGCAGACTTCAAGTTTCTGAAGCCTTGAATACTCCTTTTTTTGAGATTTCTGAGGCATACGTTTATTACTATTATTGGATATATCAGATAGAACAATTTTTTGAAAGCGTAAAAGATACTATTAATTTACCTAGAGTATCCGCTGAGGTCCAAAAAATATTTGATGAGAGTTTTCTTGATGAAGGGAACATGGAAAATTTTTTACATATTGTGAGAAATGTTGGCATAATTCCAAAAGTAGGTTACCAGTTTTTATACCATCCACCAAAAGAGGTCACTTCTTTTTTTGAAGAAATGAAAACACACTTGATTAAATGTGCTTTATGCATCAGAATAATTTCTGATATTTCTATTGATCAAACCATAATTCAAAAGAATATCGAGCTCTTTAAAAATGAGAATATTCAAAAGTTTCAAAATTTTGTAGGGGTTCCTCCAGTATTGCCGGGTGATAATTTTAGCTATATATATTCTGAAAAAGATTATACTGCTAGGGAAAAAACATATACTCCGTTGACATTTATGGAAGAATTGTGTCCAGTTGTAAAATCTTCTTACACAGTAGTAAGAAAAATAGTGGGTCAATTTAGCCAAGAGCCCTATGAAGAAATTAATATTGAAAATAAGTCGGGACAACTCTCTGAAGAATACTGGAGCACCAATGCCGATGAACTGACTAAATTAGTGGTGCACTGTTTGTCAGGAAATGTTGGTGTGTATGCCGCCTTCGAACTGGATAAAAGAATAAATTTTGGATCTGATATTTTACATAATATTGAGGCAACAGATAAAGAAAAAAATATTGAAAGGCATTCTATGATAATTGTTGGAGCTAGTAGTATCGGAGAAAATAAAAAATATTCAAAGTTTTAGGTTAGAGAATAGTTTTGAGAGTGGGGTAGGTATCAAAGGCCACCATACAATGCTCATAGAATTTTTCAAAGAGTGTGTTCTTGAAGTAGCCATTCCTTCCAATATTATTGCTTCCTTTTTCAACAAAAAGAACCCTAATATGTCTCACGCTTTACCTAATATTTAGTAATCTTTTCATAGTTTGTAATTCAACTTGTTTTATATAAAATCTCGAATTTTAATTGGTTTTTTTTAATATATTTTCACATAATCATATTTTTTGTTTTCTACCACTTCCCTTTTTTTCTTTTCTAAAGAAATATTCGTGGTCAGTTTCCATATCTAGGTGAAACCTGATACCATTGTTTTATCTATATCATGCCAGTTATATATTATTGTACAACAGTCAATGTATGATATCATTCCTGTCAAAGTAAATATATATATTCCATCTTTCTGGATGATCCATATATATGGTTAATTCAGTGTTTAACATGATTAAAATATATATTGTTTATATTTTTTGTTCGATTTAACAAAGAATAATATCAACTCATGATACCGGATACACATTCAAAATGAAAGAGTATCTTCCCTGAATACCATTTTCTGTAGCTTTAATATTTTATTTCAAAAAAAAAGATAAAACACAGTTTCTATTATATCTTAGTGACTATTGATATATATGTCAGCTACCTATTCTGTTATTCCAGTCAAGATGGGTGTAGGGTCATCGGGCCAAAGAGTACCCTGTTTAAAAAATGTTCGCCAATTGAGGGTTTCCATATTTTTCCTATACTGTTCCAGATTCTTTAAGCCAATATGTCTAATTCTTTCAGGCATTCCAGGGTTCAATTCGTTATCTTTCTTACAGTTCTTCTCATAGCGTTCTTCAATCTCTTTGCGTTTTTGTTCTATTTCTTTATCTAAATCAAATGGTTTATCGGGATCTCTAAAAACAAGCTTATCTGGTTTACATCCATTATATATTGAGTTATGAAAAATTTGCCCGTCAAGTGTTCTATCTGGCTTTGCAGTTGGTATAACCTTCTCATTTCCTTCTTTTGCTCTGGCTTCAGCCCTTTCCTTTCTTTTTTGTACATAGTCATCCATAATTTTTTGCCTTTCTTCACTTGTCAACTCAAAAAACGTTTTTTTAGGCTTCTTTTCCTGAGTATTGATTTCTTGGCTCTTCTTTTTCTGAGACTCATTTTTCTTGGCCTCCTTTATCTTACTTTTTTTTGTTTTAGTTTTATGAGTGGTTTTAGTAGATCCCATTTTAAACGTATTCTGTTTGATTGCTTTCTTATCTATATATAATGATGTTTTGTTTTTATTTAGTGCAATTCTTGAGAGTGTTAAATATTTAATACAAATTCTTCTTTTTTGCTAATCACTGATCTCATTAAATTCGGAGTTGCAAAAAGGCGGGGTAATGTAACCAGGGATCGGTAATTTGCCAGTAAAATTAAAATCATATGAAAAGTTGTAAAATAAATTTTGAAGTCGAAACCTATATGTCGAGGTGAGCCAAAATACGCTCTCCGATTAATAAAAACAAATAAGAGATGACAAGACAGAAAAAGCTCGATGATGGAACAGCATACAAATAGAGCTTATTAACATACTATAAAGGAAGGTATGATATAGAGGTACGTCGATGTCTCTTTGCACAGAGTAACCAGGACATGATAGAAAGTACTGAAGGACAAAGATACTTCTGGAACTTTCCATAGTTCGTTGGACAACGGTGGCAAAAATGACCAAGACACTACCTGCTATTCATAAATGGAGACGTATATAAAGAGGCACAATAATTCTCATACTCTGTCATGTTCAAGAATAAGAGATTAGATATTTAGATATATAGAAAAATATACTTAATTAGATAAGGAACAATATATATAGAGCTTAACACTTCATTCAACTAACTACAATGGCTAGACCAAACAAGAGAACTCAAGCTGCTAGAACTAGACATGCTACATATTCTTCTGCTCATAGTAGCAACACTGATACTGCTAATACCGCAGGTGCCGCGTCTAACTCACTTGCATCTCAACATATTCTTTTCTCAATTGAAATTCAAAAATTGATTCTAGTATTATAGTAAAATATCAATCACGTGATAGGAGAACAAACAATGTGGATTATTGTAGAAATACACCACTCTTAGAAGAAATAAAAGGGATGATGTTAGAAGAAATATTTAATTTAAAAAATGTATTTAATTAGAAAAAGCTTATAAATTAACAGAAGTGGTTTATTTGTTGCTAATTGTTCTATTGTCACGTAATCCACGCAGTTTTACATATTTACCCGGCTCTTTACAACTCCGAATTCAAGAGACCATTGGTAAGTAAAAGAAAAGAATTTGTATTGATTAACTACTAACACTCCTTAGTTGGGAGAAGAAAAAGTAAGAACAAGACAGATATATATAAGCAAGAAGACAAACAAACATATTACATTTAAAATGGCATCTACCAAAGCTATTCGTACAATTAGAGCTAAGAAAAGTCAGAGAAAGGAGACTAAGAAAAATGAGAGTCAGAAAAAAAAGACCCAGAAATTGAACACCAAGAAAAGCAATGCTCAGGAAAAGAAGCCTCAAAAAAAGTTTTTTGAATACACAAATGAAGAAAGACAAAAGCTGCTTGATGATTTTGAACCAGAAATAAAAGATAAGGAAGGTTCAGAAACAGAACGAAGCAATGCAGATAGTGAAGCAAAAAAACTTCCTTTGAAAAAATTCGACCCTTCTTGGAATGTATTTAAAAATCCAATATATACTGGTCATTTACCAGATAAGATTATTATTGGAGGTCCTACTCTAAAATATGATCTAGATAGAGATATAGAAGCGGGTCGCAGACGAGTTCAAGAACATTACAGAATGATCTGCCAAGAAGATGATGGATTAAATCCAGGATTGGCTGAAAGAATTAGAGATGTGGGTTTAAAAAATCTTAAACGACACAGGCAGCAAATGGAATCCATTAATTGGCGAGAATTCTTTAAAGACGTCGAAATCCCTTGGCCTACCAAACCTACCGTCATTAAACCTCGAAGAATCTCAGATGAAGAAAGAGACGCACGTTTATGTGGTCATAAATAGCTAATATAATGTTTTTTGTAATAAATCAATACTGCTAGTAATGTGTATTTATCAATACGCCATCCAATTATTGTGATTCGTCAAATAATGCACAGATGATATGCACACTATACTTTTTAAATTATTGTTTGATTGTAGATGGATCTCTAATATTGTAAATCAATAACATTGATTGATGTGGTAAGATCTGCAAATAAATAATATACATATTGTTTTTTTTAGCTGTTTAAATAAATCTACACGGTAATTCTTATACTTAATTAAATAACTGGTGTATATCAAGTTTTTTTGTTGGTACTTTTTCTAAAATATGCAGCTAATAAATTACATCAACAGAAATGATAACAAACATTTAATATAATATAAATCAGGTTCTAAAAAAGGTATCATGTTTCATATGGATGCAAAACATAGAAACTAACGAGTATATAAGAGAACAAAAATTTAAGTATGTAAGTCAAATAAAAACATTACAAAATATTAAACGAAAAACAAATTAAGAATATCAAAGATTTAAAGCAGTTTGAGTTAAAATGAAATCATTTTTCTGAAAAAAGGAATTAACAATACCAGAAGGAATGGCTACTTCAAAAACACTTTTTTTAAAGAACTGTATTGGCATGGTGTGGTGGCCTTCCACACCATATCCTCTCCCAATGCTATTTTCCACTCTAAAATTTAGTATTTCATCCTTCCTTTCTCCTGTACTGGCACATGTAATTAGCATTGCATGCCGTGTACATGGTTTTGTACTTATTTTGGTCTTCACATCTTCCAATATATCCTGCGTAAAATCTAAATTTGGATCTAGCTCGAACGCAGCATATACTGCAACATTTTCTGACAGGCTGTGCACAGTCAAAAGGGCTAAAATATCGAGGTTAAGATTCAAATACGATACTGGAGCAGAATTTGGATTGTATTTGATAGTATTTTCTGCGTAAAAGTCTTGATCGAGCTGGCCAACACATTTTTTAATCACTGTATAGGAGGATACTATGCAAGGGCATAATTTTTTCATAAATTCAAGTGGAGTGTAAGCATTTATTCTAACAGCACCATTTAGCTCTTGATATTTATATTTAAAATACTCATTAGGTTGTATCGGAGGCACTCCCAAAAAGTTTCCTAATTTTTGCATGCTTGTTAATTTAAATGTCTCTGTAATTGATTCATTTGTATCTTGGTCGGCAAACATTTCAATAAGTAGCCTGATAGCTACGCCAGACTTAAACAAATATGTTTTTAAATTTGAAAAAAAAGAAGTGCGTTCTGCTACTGTATGCGGTAAAAATTGATAAACAGCTTTTGGCACAATGCCGACATTTCTAACTAGATGAAGGAAATATTCAATACTACCTTCATCAGGAAATCTTTCGCCAAGGATATTCTGAATTTCTGGTAAAATGGTACAACTTTTGACTTTTTCAAAAAAGTACTCAATACGAAACATCCAGTAATAGTAATACAAATAGTCCTGTGAAAGTTCCAAAAACGGTGTAGCCAAGATTTCGGAAGTTTGAAGTCTGCAGATACCACAACCAACATGAATCCAACATATGTTTAAATCTTTTTGATTAGTTACAGGGTACCCTTGTGCCCTGACAGTAATATTGAATCTGCTTTTATGTTCAAGAAGAGTGCTGTAAACTTCTTGGTCATATGAACTGTAGTCTTCAGAATAAGTGATTGGACAAGCCATTGTGTTGGTTAAATTTGAAAGTAAACGTTGATAATATCGCTAGTTTGTTTTAACATACTTCTATAGCAGAGAGGGAGAACACTTGCTTTGCTTTAATAAAAGTAGGGTATTTATACATCTAAAATTCTTAAAAGATTTGCAGATCCTTATTTGTGATAAACGGCGGGTAAATTTTCTAAAAAAAAATAGAGATTCGAGAATCCGGGTAAACACCAATTATACCCATCAGAGATAAGTAAATGCACGTTAAAATGTTTATTTGGATGAGTTGGAGAGATGGGAAAGCATAATTACAAAAATATTAGGTTTAAGTGATTGATTTAATTGTGGTATCTTGTTTTTTCAACTGCAAGTAAAGCATGTTCAACACTATAAATTTCATTAAAGACTCGGAATTTATTATAGTAGGTACAAATCTGCACAATTACTTAGCAACTAAAAATATCAAAGGCTTACCATATACTTTTCCATCTTTTACTGCATTCAAAGTATTAAATTGCTTGTTTGTAATTTATGGGATTTATTAATTTCTTGTCCATAACATAATAGCTTTGGATACAATACATTAGCTACATTATTCTTAACCCATTTCAACTAAAGTGCCCTAAAATTAGGTATACTTACTTATATTCAGGCAAGCTACATATAAAAAAATACAGTGCATGTATATTCATACTTACTAATCAAAAATAGTGTGGAATATACGTATTTATTCAAAATATTTTAGTTCATATGTATCTGCCCTATGTACTATTATTCGATCATAGTAAGCACAATGAGTGTTCAATTTATTAAAGTATCGGTAGAATAAGTGAGAAATAAAAAAAAGCAGTTAAATTTGTCCTTGGATATAATATATTGTTAAAATCATCAAATTTTAAAAGGCAAACTTCCTAAAAAAGTATATTAGTAATTTTCAATCGCTTCAAAATAACTTTGTTTAGCTCAGACTATTCTTGATATACGACTATGTCGGTTGGTTTGATCAAATTAGATGTGAAGTAATTTCAATGCATACAAATATACTCCATTGATTATCAGTATATTCAGCAAATCTAAACTGCACATATTTATTTGTTCTAAATATTATCCTGCTTCAATTTGAAAAAGTTGCATTGCTGGCTTTAAATATCGTATGCTTATATTTCAACACAAAGCATTCTCAAATAGAAAACTAAAGAATAATAATGAATCATACTTTTTATAGAAGTTGTTTGTTGTGTTTTAAAAAAGTACTTTCATACTACTAAATTCTTTTGAACTGGGAAATTTAAACTGAAAGTATTTTATTATTTCATCAAAAATTTTTCACTTTTCAATTGTTTCTTCGGAGCTCCTAGTATATGATGGATATGTGCGGTTGTATAACCCGGACATACTACGAAATGGATGTTGGCGCTATCTCATCTCTTTATGATAAATACTTCATGGTATTTATCTTAAGTTTACTGTACATTACACAAATATTTATAGAAGGGTTCTTATCTTAAGACCCTGGACATCTGTTTAATATATAATAATATATACTAATAAAGTAATATTATTAGAACTAGATTATCAAATAATAAGACTATAGTAATATATCTGTTAAATATATTACAATACTTATAAAGCTTCCTTACACCACTAACTATAGAAAAACTGTGCGCCGTAAGTATATATCAAAGCATGTGATATGTTTGTGACACAGGGTTCAGGAAATTGCTAGTATATTTTTTTTTACTACATTTTTTGTTTACATATTTATTCGGCCGAGAGAATTGATTTAGAAATTTAAATATATAGAATAAATAAATATACTCTCAAAATAATTAATAGATTATTATTTCTACCAAAGACCAACTACAAATTAGTAACGATAAACCACACTATTATACCCAATAGCAATTATTATTATATCAATGAACTTCTATTTCTAAGTCTTATTGCTTTGGCTTTAACCCTTTCTATAAGCATAAGTTTAGCAAAATGTACAGGAAGAATAAAAGTGAAAGATGTTTGACGGCTGTACATATTTTTTTTCGAAATTATCTGAATTAATATTCTGATAAGCCTAGAACGGAACTAGATAATGCTAGAAATTCAAATGATTTACGCTGTAGATATGCGCCCCAAATCGGTCTGAATTATCAACCAGCTAAATGATGTATACGCAAGATTCCAACGATTAGCAAGAAGCAATTTCTAAATGCATGAACAAATTTAATCGATTTGTTGTGATTACTCAAAGAAGATACGCGATTGTAGGTTTTATGAGCCCTACTACAATTGGTATAAATAACACAAGTTTTTACAAAAACTACAATTTTCGATCTGTACATATAATTTTTGTTGCCACAGGTTTTCTATGATGTTGGAAAAACTAGACATAATCTTTATCCGATTCTTGATATTGTAATTATTATCCTTACTTCTTTTTTATAAAATCTATATAAAGGTTAACTAAATTAATTCTACTTTACTTAAGATAATAGCTCTTTATATATGACATCTTATATTTTAAGGTTTTATTGAATGTTTCATCTTATCTTGAGGATGAAACACAAACATAGTGAATCATGCAATGATATGAAACATGTGTCACTAATAGTTAATTTGCAACCTCATAATTTAGAATTATTGTTAATCCAGATAATAAATTATATCTGTATTTAACATATAGAACAATAAAACATATTGAATGTCTTTTTGATTAATTAGAGAATATGACAGATAGTACTAAATTTTCGATCAATTAATAAATTAATGTTACAAACCACAGCTTTTGTCCACAAGAGTCTCATACCAATGATTTTTTAATATTAAAGCTAATGTCTATTGTTGTAATAAATAAGTTTTAAAATAATACTAATAAAATACACAAGTGAACACTTTGTTGATGAAGTTTACAGAAATCTTTGAATTAAATTCAAAAATATACATCATAAATATATTTCTAACTTTACTTATGTTTTAACTTAGGATATCTTTCCAACTTTACTTAAATTTTGAATATATTTTAACTTCTAATATCTTTCATAAATTCAGGAGATTAGGCTATGACATTTGAATTCACAGTAAATTTAAAAAGATAAAGTAACTCTGATTATCAGATTATATGATATTTATATTTATTATTTTCTACCAAACTACTCACTCTGGTAAAAATATATTAGATGTATTCTTAAATTAATGGGAGACTATCAGACTAATCTAACAGTATTCTTCCAATACTTAATTATTATTTTGAAAACTGATTTTAACATAAACAAGATACATTCAATTTAATTGAAGACAATTTGTAAACAAATTAGAAGCTGTTATAAGAAAATCATAAACATGCTGTAACCAAAGAAAGATATATTGTAAATTAAACAAAAACATAGTCTTATAAAACAATTCATAAGCTTCTGAATATATTGGTTCTCTAAAAAAGATATACTATTTTTTATTAAATTATTATAGATGATACTTCGAAAGCAGA
>JAKTVU010000072.1:0-43366 GCA_030581855.1 Yueomyces sinensis
AGTGGTGGTGCCAGTTACAGAACCGGTGGTGGTGGTAGCAGTGGTGTGAGCTGGAGCAGAGGATGAAACAGCAGAACTGGAGGCACCTGGAACTTCAACAGTGTAGGTTGTGGAAGTAGTTGGCTTACCGTCAGAGCCGGTGAAAGTGGAGTAGCTGGTACCAATAGTGGTGGTGCCAGTTACAGAACCGGTGGTGGTGGTAGCAGTGGTGTGAGCTGGAGCAGAGGATGAAACAGCAGAACTGGAGGCACCTGGAACTTCAACAGTGTAGGTTGTGGAAGTAGTTGGCTTACCGTCAGAGCCGGTGAAAGTGGAGTAGCTGGTACCAATAGTGGTGGTGCCAGTTACAGAACCGGTGGTGGTGGTAGCAGTGGTGTGAGCTGGAGCAGAGGATGAAACAGCAGAACTGGAGGCACCTGGAACTTCAACAGTGTAGGTTGTGGAAGTAGTTGGCTTACCGTCAGAGCCGGTGAAAGTGGAGTAGCTGGTACCAATAGTGGTGGTGCCAGTTACAGAACCGGTGGTGGTGGTAGCAGTGGTGTGAGCTGGAGCAGAGGATGAAACAGCAGTACTGGAGGAGGCCTTGGATGAAGAAGAATTCTTGGAACTGGACGAAGCCTTGGATGAAGAAGAAATCTTGGAACTGGAGAAAGCCTTAGATGATGATGAAATCTTCGAACTGGAGGAGGCCTTGGATGAAGAAGAAATCTTCGAACTAGAGGAGGCCTTGGATGAAGAAGAAATCGTGGAACTGGAGGAGACCTTAGATGAAGAAGAAATCTTCGAACTGGAGGAGGCCTTGGATGAAGAAGAAATCTTCGAACTGGAGGAGGCCTTGGATGAAGAAGAAATCTTCGAACTGGAGGAGGCCTTGGATGAAGAAGAAATCTTCGAACTGGAGGAGGCCTTGGATGATGATGAAATCTTCGAACTGGAGGAGGCCTTGGATGAAGAAGAAATCTTCGAACTGGAGGAGGCCTTGGATGAAGAAGAAATCTTCGAACTGGAGGAAGCCTTGGATGATGATGAAATCTTCGAACTGGAGGAGGCCTTGGATGAAGAAGAAATCTTGGAACTGGAGGAAGCCTTGGATGAGGAAGAAATCTTGGAACTGGAGGAAGCCTTGGATGAAGAAGAAATCATGGAACTGGACGAAGCCTTGGATGAAGAAGAAATCATGGAACTGGAGGAGGCCTTGGATGAAGAAGAAATAATGGAACTGGACGAAGCCTTGGATGAAGAAGGAATCTTGGAACTGGACGAAGCCTTGGATGATGATGAAATCTTCGAACTGGAGGAAGCCTTGGATGAAGAAGAAATCGTGGAACTGGAGGAGACCTTAGATGAAGAAGAAATAATGGAACTGGACGAAGCCTTGGATGAAGAAGAAATAATGGAACTGGACGAAGCCTTGGATGAGGAAGAAATCTTGGAACTGGAGGAGGCTTTGGATGAAGAAGGAATCTTGGAACTGGAGGAGACCTTAGATGAAGAAGAAATAAGGGAACTGGACGAAGCCTTGGATGATGATGAAATCTTGGAACTGGACGAAGCCTTAGATGATGATGAAATCTTCGAACTGGAGGAGGCCTTAGATGATGATGAAATCTTCGAACTGGAGGCCTTGGATGAAGAAGAAATAATGGAACTGGAGGAAGCCTTGGATGAGGAAGAAATCTTGGAACTGGAGAAAGCCTTGGATGAAGAAGAAATCTTCGAACTGGAGGAGGCCTTGGATGAAGAAGAAATCGTGGAACTGGAGGAGGCCTTGGATGAAGAAGAAATCTTGGAACTGGACGAAGCCTTGGATGAAGAAGAAATCATGGAACTGGAGGAAGCCTTGGATGAAGAAGGAATCTTGGAACTGGACGAAGCCTTGGATGATGATGAAATCTTCGAACTGGAGGAAGCCTTGGATGAAGAAGAAATCGTGGAACTGGAGGAGACCTTAGATGAAGAAGAAATAATGGAACTGGACGAAGCCTTGGATGAAGAAGAAATAATGGAACTGGACGAAGCCTTGGATGAGGAAGAAATCTTGGAACTGGACGAAGCCTTGGATGAAGAAGAAATCTTGGAACTGGAGGAGGCCTTGGATGAAGAAGAAATCTTCGAACTAGAGGAGGCCTTGGATGAAGAAGAAATCTTGGAACTCGAAGAAGATATCTTGGAACTGGAAGAGGCTTTAGAAGATGAAAATATTTTAGAACTAGAAGAATGTTTCGAACTTGAATGATGAGGAGTTTCAACTTGATAAATGATTTCTGGCATTGATTGACCATCAGATTGAACTGTAAAAGTAGTTAAAGTAGAATAAGTAGTTGTATAAGACCCAGACCAAGCTCTAGTCGAAGTTCTAGTGTAAGAGATAGTAGGTACAGGTATAGTACAAATTGGATCATCAGTATCTTCAGCTGAAAAGACCATACCTTTAAAATCTGAAATTTTTTCACCATTTGGTAAAGTAACTTGAAAACCTAAATCAGCCCATTGTTCAATATTAATAAATAGAATTTTCATTGGATAATATTGACCTTCAATTAAATCAACAGCAACAGAATTTTCACCATTAAGATAATTATATCTTGTAGCAGCTACTATATATTTAGCATTAGGTAATGGTGGAGCATTTTGTTTACAACAATCGAAAGCATTTTCTTGACCTAAATAAAGATAAGCAGTATCATCAATACCAAAAAATGAAAAAATATAAGTACCAGTAGTTGGTGGTCTAAAATAACCTGTAATTTGTGCGGTAAAATTTTTAGAAGTCATATCTAAATTCCATAATTTTGGATAATACCAATCAGGACCATGCTTATCACAAAGTTCACCATTAGAGGAGAAAGAACCATTTGGATAATAAACTGGATTATTATTTAGTATAGGATAACGAGTACCATTTTTAGAAAGACAATCGAACATTGAAAAAAATGAACAATTAGTTAAACCAGAAGTTTGATTAACTAATGGATAAGAAGCATAACCAGTAGCAATATAATTAGGATCTTGAAATAAATTCCAAGAAAACAAATATTGATAAATTTTAATATCAAAACCTGAAGATTTATAATTAAGTTTACAAGCAGCACCTTGACCATATTCCGTAGATGATAAGGATATTTTTAATAAAAAAAGTAAAGGAAAGAAAATATTAAATATTAACATTATTCAATCAAAGAAAACTAAATTATTATTATTATGTGTGTATTTTTTTTATTTTAAAAAGATTTTATTTTTTTATAAGTATACTGTCCGTGTATTGTTAATGTAGTTAATATTAGTAATAGAATGTTAAACCTATGATGAGGTTATTGTTTTTTTTGCCTTGTAAAACCAATTACCGTATGTTATTGAAGATAAAATCAAATATCTCAAATACCGATTCATGATATATATATATAAGAGAGATCTAGCATCATAGTGGTGAACTGAAAAGGGGAAAAAATAAGATATTTTGCATTCGCAGAATAATGCCCGCATTCGCAGAATAATACCCGCATTCGCAGAATAATTCCCGAAGAGGCAAGATCGAGATCTCCCACAAAACGACCCTTAAAGAAAAAGAAATGTGTTGCGAGACTTGAAATGGCTCAAAATTTTGCAGTGCGGGGTGTTAAGTGGCAATTGCCGAGTTTGCGGTGTTTTGAGAGCGTGTCCCGAACTGGGAGAAATGCCCGGAAGGGTTCAAGTGATACCGGTTCAGTGTCTTCCCAACAGAAGTGAATCGGCTGTGTATTTATCAGCGTGGGATGTGCTCGAAAAATAAAGAAAACCGTGAGTAATTTCTTTTTTCTCTTGCTGTGCGTGACGGATGCGGAAAAACTCTCGATCAGTCGAAAGTGGGCATGATTCCTCTCATAATAATAATAAGATAGTAGCATCACAAAGGTTTTGCTGGGCATGGCTATCTTTAACAATATATTGCGATGCAGGCAGACCAATATCTGGTTTATGTAATACACTGGAGTTTGAAGAGTTTTGGTTCTTTTTACAAAAAGAACGTAATGAAATAGTATAGTATTATAGTGTTGATTTGTGTAGTTCTTTAGAGTATAGTATTGCATAGTTTCTCAGAGTGTAGTATAGTATGTGTTACTCTGTGTTGTGTGAAACAGTGTTTTATACTATAGAAGTATGCGGGGGTTTGATATACTGATATGGTATTAATATAATATAACGATGTGAGCAAAGGTTTATGGTTCTTTTTTTTAAAAAGAACATTAGATGTATTATTGTATTGTATTAATTTATGTCATTGAGTGTTTTACGATAGTATTTCTGAAATATTTTAATTGTAAACTAGTAAGAAAATAATTATTGTTAAGGATGTATATACTTAAAATATTATTGGCATGTTTGTTCTTTTTTGGTTTTTAAAATATAATGAAATGATATATTCAACATAGATATTTCAAAGTAGAGTGTATTTTATTGATATGGTGATATTTTATATAATAAATTTATATCCTGCAGTAGTATTCATGACTGGTATTTATTTATTGGAATATTATATTACAGATATTAAATGTGAGTTTTTATTTGATATATTAAATGATAGAAAATATTTGTTATTTCATGATATATTTCAATTTAATATGAATAGTTCTTAGAATTTTTAAAATACAGTTGATAAAGCATTAAATTATTTTTTGGAAAAAATGTTTTAAGATATATTTGTTAGAATAATTTTATATCTTTGAATCCGTCAGTAAAAAAATCTTTAACAACATATTACAATAAAATCAGTATTAATATAAGATCTTATGATTTTGTAGAATTTATTCTTGTATTGTAATTTATTGTCTTGTGAAGATCTTTAATTTTATTTGACTTGAGATGTCGTTATTATATCGAGCGTAGCGAGCAAGAGTTTTTGGTTCTTTTTTTAAAAGAACATAGAAGTTTGAGAGTGTATGGTATGTGATATGAAAGATAATATATTAAATATTGCATATTTTAAAATAATGTGTTGAAGAAGTTAAAGTATTTATAGCAAAAAAAATTTATTACTCGATGAGATAAAGCAGGATAATATTTCAAGATAAAATGGTAATATATTAATTTGAGTATTCCGATCTTATAGAATATTTTTAACAAACTTTTTAATCAGTATGTGTTATTTTCTTTTAGATTCTTTTTATATTTGAGTATATTGTGTATTGAACTTAGCGGATAATTGTTGATGGGTTTTATTTGAAGTAAAAATAATAGAAAGTGGTGCAAATATAATATATATGGTAGATAATATACTATATTAAAATGTTATTTCATATCTCAAAGGATTTAAGGAACATATTATATGCTCAGTAAGATATTTTCATCTTTTTTTAATTTGAATACTAGACATTGATATAAGAATGACGATGATATTTGAAGAAAAAAAAATATACAAGGTAATGTAAATATATTTAATGACACACGTATTAAATTATTGGTATTTGATAGAATAGTTACAGTATTATTGAGAGGTTTTATTTTCTTTTTATTAATTCAAATACAATTATGACAGTATATTATACAAGCCGACCACACGATGAGGTTTGATAGGGTATATATAGTTTGGAAAATAATATATCAAATATATTGCTATGCTTTTAAAATTTTAAAAAATATTACAGTATTTTTAATAATATTGGCTTTAATAATGTATAAGAAAATTTTAACAAACTATGATAAAATATATTTATTGACATATTATTTTTGAATATTGTTATTCTTGTTAATATTTATTTTTAATGTTTGAAGTATTTCGATATTGATTTGTATAGATAGTTTATCTTTTAGAGTTCAAGAATAATTCAGATATTATACGAGTAGTGTATTAAACGATCGTAGTAAGCAAAGCTCTTGTTTTTTTGTTTTTTTTTCTTAACAGTGAAAAAAATAAACAGAGCTGTTTAGGATATATCGTTCAACTTTGTAGGTTATAATATTTCAAACAGAAAATAATAATGTCTTTAAAATTTTTTGTTAAAATAATATTATGATAATATTCCAAAAAACAAAAAAAAATTTATTAGAAAACGTTTACTCAAGCATATATTTATTGACACATTATTTTACAAACGAAAAAAATAATTCGTACTATTTTCTATATTATTTAATACAAACAGATTTTTTCTTTCAAAGTAAGAATAATTCCGTGATGTCATTTTTTTATTTCATTGTTCAGCCAATATAGTATAACTTTCTTTTAATTTCACTTGGAGTATAAATTTCAAGAAAATATATAGAACTTACATTTTTAAGAAATTATACATTTCTGTGATTAACTATCTGATTACAAACATTTAAAAGATATCAGATAATTCTTTAAATGATATTATACTACTATAATTAGTACTAATTCGCGATTTTTATCATTAAAATTAACTTCCGTGGAAATAACGATGATGATATTTTTCTTTTATAGATAATATAATTTAGTAAACAGAATCTAGATTAAGTTCCAGTATTAATCATGATATTATTTTAAATATAATCTAAACTCCGATTTTATCAAAAAAAAGAGAAGAAGATGTGGGTCGGAACTTAATCAAAAGTTCAAAATTATTTCAACGAGAAAAGACTTGAATAGATATCCTTATCACGTTTCCTTGTTTCTGTTTTGAGTAAATTTCAATTTTTTTCAACTATATCAATGATTATATTCAAAAAAAAAAAAAAAAAAAGGCAACTCTTGATAAGTATATCGAGAAACTTTCACACAAATTTTATTTTTCTTCTATATAATATTCAGCCTCAATAATAAAATCCTATGCATAGTATTTCTTTTCAACCAATAAACACTATATTACAATACATCCCACTTCTTTCTTTAAATTCAATATTTTATCCTTTATTATCCAAATTATAATAACATTTTTTTTGAATAAAAAATCGATGCTCTATAAGTGAATATTTTCTTAAAACGGAAGAAAAGTGGCATCGTTGAAAAATTTGTCTGAAAAAAGTAAAAATTGAATTTGTTTAAAATTCTTCCAATACAGAAACGGAATTTGTTGAGATGAGCCAAAATACGCTCTCCGAATAATAATACATAGATGATATGACAAGACAGAAAAGCTCAGAGATGTTACAGCATAGAGGAATAGAGCTGAATGATAGAATCCAGTAGAAAGTATGAACCAAGGAGTACGACAGTCATTCTGTCATGGAATAACCGAGGTAGAAGATCAAGTACAGGTTCTCTGTACCTTAGCCTTTGCCATCGGTTACAAGTGACAACAACACCGAAGTACCCCTTGCTAAACATAATATGGAGACGTATATAAAGAGGCATAATAAAACACATAACCAGTCTGGTTCAGGAATAAGAGATCGAATAGATAGATATATACACAGACATACAGATACTTACATAAGTAACCATATATAACATTAACACGTCATTCAACTAACTACGATGTCCAGACCAAACAAAAGAACTCAAGCTGCTAGAAATAGACATGCTACATCTTCTGCTGCTCGTAACAGCAACACTGATACTGCTAATATCGCAGGTGCCGCGTCTAACTCACGTGCATCTCAACAGAATTTTGTTTATTTTAAGTAAAAATGACTGAATTCTCGAGAGATTATTGAAATAACAAGGATACTAATAAAATTGCATTACTAATGAACTCTCAATGCTAATCTGATTAATTTTTTTTTCAGTGGGAAGAGTGAGTCTCTTGTTGAATCAGTTGTTTATGTTGAGAGAAAATAACTTATACTCCCTTTTTTAAAATTAGTGCCGATGGTCACATCGATAATGGGGAAGTAGTAAAGAAATTGAAAAATATTGTCACTCTAGTAACAAATCTCATCGATCCAATGATATATCTAATATATCCCTGCTTATGAGTATGAATTAAATTCTTCTTATTATCTTTCTCTATTGATGTTGGATATTGCTAAAACTAAACAAAATTTTATAAGAGATAGGTATCATGGATTGTATATTATATATAGACTGTTAATTTAAAGAAAAGGATCAGATTTAATATTCACTTTTTACGTAGTACTATACGATTAAGCCTATACTTTGAAAAATATTCAAGTAACTGACGCATATTTTATTGTTTGAACTTGAAGAGATATTAAATCATATTTTATATAGATTCATATTATTATAAAACTTTTATGTTCTATATTTTCCCTACTTAGACTTAACGAAGTAAGAAATCATGTTTTTTCTAATATTAATATTTTCAAATAAATATTTTATGTCGTAAAATTACATAATTGATTACAACTAATTCGTTTTTATAAATTAGTAATTAAACAAAAAGATATTTGAATAAATTGTACTAACTAAATTACTTGTATTTGGATACTATAGGCTAACAATAGGAGTAAAGATTATGTTGAGATTAGGTCCTCTAATAGAGATTATCATACTTCCAGAAATAGTATAGCTTACTGATGCAAGATATCATTTACTATATGGTCACAGTGAAATGATGTATTATGACATTACTGTTATATGGTAATGCATAGAGCCCACATATAGTGACACTGTCATACCATATACAGTTACCCGGATACTAGCGCAAGTATATAAGCGCGTATGTGTGAATATAATAGTTATATATTATGTAACACTTTATAGTTTATATAAGTGAACGATACAATTAAGATCTACACCCATAATAAGTTTAGGGCATGTAGCCAAGGCCTAAGACTATTAATTAGTTGTTACTGTTTACTCTAGGAAAAGTTTTAACAGATTACAAAACGAAAAAAAGATATAAAGTAAAGTATCTAGATATATAAAAATCTAATTAGGTTTTATAAACTCAAATATTGTTATATCCATCATTATAATTTATTAATTTTTTTTTTATTAACACATATACTAGCTTATATATTTTATTATTTCAATAAGTGTTCAATTTTGAATTCATGAAAATTACAACTATTTATATATTTATTATAATACAGCACGTGATTATATTCTTCATACCACTACATTCCTCTATTTAATACCCCATATTATCCAATGATTGTTACTATAGAGAACATTTCTCAATATTTTAATCACTTTCTTCCATTGTTCTATTTTTTTACAAGTAATATATTTCTATTTTATACATTAAAATTAATTCACTTCTTTTTTTACATATAAAAAGTATTTAATTCCCTTATCCTTAAACATTTTACGTTTCTAAAATCTGACAATGCTATATATTACTATTAAAGATTATCGTTTAGCTTTTTGTATCCATGTCTTTCAAGAATTTCATTCTTTCACTTATTTTTTATTAATTACTATGTTGTTTATGGACCTCGTTTGAATAATAATAATCCTAATAATGTTGCCTTTCTTGCCTATCAAATTAATTTTCAATCAATCTATGCAAAACTACACATCGATGCTTGGGACTATTAAAAGTTAGTTCAGGATCTTAACTTCGAAGAATGTTCAATTAGAGCTTGAATTCTTGAAGAATTGTCATCAACTAAGTAGATAATTAGGTTTTCTCGGCCGAGTAAGAAGGTAAAGGCGTACACTGAGCGAGATATATAAATAGAACACAATTCTAAGATTCGCAGATACGAAAAACAATTTTAATAAATTAGAAGAACAGCTACAAGATGTAAGCGAGTATCAAGATGCAGGCCATTTAATGAACCCTTATCATTTGTGAAAATTAGAAGATGATTAATTATTATAGTTTGTAAGAAAAATGACCAACTTTACGTCTTCCGAAAGTGTCAAACTTATTATTCAATAGCATTCTTCTAAAATATCTCTTTATATATGCACATGATACAAAAAAAATCATCGAAAATCAAAAAAAAGCTACGAAATAATCAATTCATTATTAATATAGAGAGCTTACGCAAACATATGATAATTTCTAATTCTTTCATATACTGCAACGCATTTTTTGCCACTATTTTTTATCAGTTAAAACACTTCGCTGAAAATGAAATTTTTTGACAAAACCTTCTAAGAAAAAAAAAAAGTATCAGAGCAAAATGAAATAAATTATCTATGTTCTTAGATTTTTAATTTTTGCTAATATGCATCTGAATTATACAATATTATACATAAGAGAGAGATTTTTGATTCCCACTTTGGATTAAGGGGATTTTTTTTTCTTCAAATATATATGATTTTGTTGTTTCCTGATATGCCTCTGATAGTAGCATTTAACATCTTCAGATCGGTTATGAACCTCTTATTGGAAATTACTAGTTGTGAAGCACCTCCATCGATAATAATGCATTTTTCGTTAACCACTTTCTTTCCATCATGAGCAGCTTTTAATATTGTCATCATACTGTCGACTATTCTCCTATAAAGCTTTGACATTTCGTCTTCATTCCGAAGTTTTGCTAGTAGTCGAGGAATGTCAATAGAAACTACCGCATCAGTTAATTTAAGGCTACGCTGTAGTAAGTTGCGAGGACGTTAGTCCAGCTCACCATTCTTATTTATGGAAATAGCATGATCTAAATAAATGTTTTCATTAAAAGTTAGATAACTATATACTATTTCCGCCTCATCTTATTCAGAATTTGTATCTGGTTCAGTTGCCTTGGTTCTGTCAGCTTTTTCATCAGAGTCAAAATTTTTCTTCTTTTTATTATTTGACCTGTTTTTATATTTTAATTTTGAGAACTTTTTGCAAGCATCTTTTGATATATTTTTCGTTACCATACTGGATCTCATGCATATATTATTTTTTAACAAGATTTTAATTATTTGAGATCTAGTTAATTTTTAATGGAGTGTAATATGATGAATGTCATCTGCGTTACTCAAAAATTTCATTTGTTTATCAATTACATCTTTTGAAATGTAACCATCAGGTAATTCCTGTGTTGTTGTAACTGAATAGTTTTCATCATATTCAATTCATCAGGCCCATCTGATCTTAGTCTTTTGGTAGCAATAAGAGCTAAGACCGATTTATTTAATTTAACTCTAGAGTCTAAAGTATAATTCTGACTGTCACCATAAACTTCTGTAAGTATCTTAATTACCTTATTTATTCTTCTATTAATTACCGTATTTTCTTCTTTTGTTTCCTCTTCATCGTTATTTACATTCGCAATTATTTTATTTAGTAATTGTTGGGATGAGAAAGTTAAATTTCCATCTCGATTAACATATTGGAATACATCTTGAAGCAGTAAATTCTCTATAGCATAATTAGCATAATTAGCATATTGCATCTTATATTTATTCAATTTGTCTAAGGTTCTTTTATGGATTTCTCTATTAATGCTCACTTGTTCAAGATTTCTAAATAGGTTAAGACCTTCAGACAATTTGGTTTCCCGTATTATCCTTTTTGGCTTGATATTTAATTGGGATAATTTTTTCATAAGGCTATTTACAGAGTCTTCTTTATGATCAGATTTAACTTTATCACCTTCCATAGATGATAAAATGATATTCTTAAAATAAGAATCACAAATGTCAAATGCACCCATTTGCTTTTTATTTAACTTTGTAGTATCTTCAAAAAGAATATTTCTAGCTAACTCATTCTTTTCAATCACATTGTTGATCTCATCAAGCCAGTCTTTATAGTTAGAACCATCTTCCTTTAACAATGGTATGTTGTAGGATTTAATTAATGATTTAGATTCGTTTAGACTGTGTATAGCGATTGATCTACCCTCAATTTCATATTTGGATTCCTTTTTAGAATTCCCTGGAAGACCATAAATCATTTCAAGGACATCATCATTCTCTATGATGACCTTCTTATTATATGCTCTTTTTAAAATATTTTGTGAATGTCATAAATTTGGTTGAATTATTATTTATGAAATCAAAATTAAGGGAGTAGCAGCATTTGTATATTTAATAATGGTAGATATGAATAAGCAATAATAGATTTTCCAGTCTAAATTTCAACCCAATTTATATTTCATATGAAGTACCAGGTCTTGAAAAGTAAAACTTTGAATTATCGCCGATGGCACGAATTATGAGGCTAAAATTAATTATTATCTCTGATTTTATTGGAAGTTGTGGTTTGACGTTTATCTTGTGAAAAATGAACATGGAAGCATAAAGATATTTCTGGGAATATCTTCTGTATCATCTATAGTATTAGACATGACATTAGTCATATCATCAGCAGACACATATTGTGTGTCATCGTCACTACTCATTATATCGAAATCTAAATAGTAATCAGTATCAACATCTCTATTCTGATTGTTTCTCGAGGTTAACATTACCTTGTATAAATTTTTCAGGTCCATCTCTTCAACATTAATTTTTCTCTTTTGAAATTCTATAACTCTTTTCAAACATCCTAATGTACCTTCAATATCGTTTCTTTCGTTTGTATCTCTCGCTTTTATCAAATTTTCTATATTTTTATAATAATGACACTCCTGCTCATTTAATATTTTATGCATTATTTTTAAATTTTTTTTTATTCTTCTAATTTGATTTTTTCTAGCATATTCATCTTCATCCGCAGGTTCCAGTGTTCTATCGTTATGGTTTCTACTTAGATATTCGATGAGGTAATTAGAGGTTATTTGACTCTTCGTTATAATTTTTCTAAGCTTATACACAATTGTATTACTTTCTTTTGGTTCAAAACAAATATCATCATATCTTGGTGGTTCGTCTTCTGGAACTGTACCAATATGTCTGAATCTCATATTATGATGACGCTCTGCAATTATCAAAGGATTGGATACCATTTGAACAAAAAATTTGAGAAAGAAAGATTAATTAAAAATAAAAAATATCACCTTCATAACATAACTCAGCAACTTAAATTTAAATATGTGGTTTTTTTTAGATTAATTTTTTTGTCTCTTAATATTTCTCGTAACTGGTCATTTTTTTTCTTAAATCCACCACAATTATTATTGTTTTAACTATCCCAAATTCGAGCAAACATTCTTAGGATATCTTAACATTGCTTGCAATACAAATATTAATATGTTCGTTTTTTTCAACAAGTAACCACTACTATAATAATATCCAAAATATCGTACAAATATTGTTAAAAATATTATTATAAATATTTAAGAAATTCTTCATTCGCAAAATTGTCAATTCTGAATATTCTATTTAAAAACAACTGAATCCTTGAGAATAAATTCATTCACTTAAATTATTTTTTTGAAATTGAAGTTTTGTTTTTTTATCTATATTAACATTAATTCTTTATAATTTCTGGATATTTTAATAATTATTGAATATATTAAATAAATTTCCGCCATGGGTACTTTTGACGGGAGTTTTGCCTTATCAAGTAATTGTTGTTTCTAAAATAAGAAAAAAACGTGATCAATAAGAAAATTACGGCGCACAGTTTTTCTAAGATTAGTGGTGTAAGGAAGCTATATAAGTAATGTAATATATTTAACAGATATATTACTATAATCTTATTAATTGATAATCTAGTTCTAATAATATTACTTTATTAGTATATTACTTTATTTATTAAACAGATGTCCAGGGTCTTAAGATAAGGACCCTTCTAGAAATATTTATTTAATGTACAGAACTTAAGATAAATACAATAGAGTATTTATCATAAAGAGATGAGGCGCTGAGCTCAGCGCCAACTTCCATTTCGTAGTATGTCCGGGTTATACAACCGCACATAATCATCAGAAAATGATTCGTAATATATACAACTTTTATTAAATAAATGAAGATATATTTGTAGTAGTATACCATCAATATTACAGTAAAATTCGTGTCTTTTATTATCTTTAAGTGGGATAAGTAACAGTTGTTATATTTGCCCTGTATCGCATTGAAAAATGACATTAATAATATGCCTCCTTGTGTCCTTAAAATATTAGAGAATATATATATATTTGAAGATCCAATTAAATCTTTATCCTATATTAACAAATTATTGAGTAACAGAAATATTTAAGCAGAATTACATGCTTCTTTGCTTTAATCTATTTTTTTTGGGTCCCTAAGTTTTTACAATCTAATGCAATGACTAATAAAAGGTATTATAGAATCTTAAATACTTACTTATTCAAATCAAATTCATTTTCAATTATCTCTTAATTCATTATTCTTGCCTTACGATTAATTATTGTGGAATATTCTTGTTTTTCTATATTTATTCACAATTTGATCCATGTATTTTTTTTCTTTCCTGGAGTATATAATAACTGTGGTTATCTCTGCCACCACCACAATAAAAACACAGTTCTTATCAGTCGCTAGAAATAAAAAGTGGAAATAATTACTGGAATTTACAATACAACACTGAACAGCTTATTTTTCTTGTAATTAACATTCTTCAATGAAAAAAAATTGGTCACAATTTATTAATATGGGTGATTTCTTAGTAAAAATACCTAGATTATAATTGCACATTTATTTGAAAAAATATGTATATTGTATAGTATAGTATACTAGATACCAAATATTTATTTTTTATTTTGAAGTGGTGGAATTCTTTTAATTAATACTTTATTGTGATTCTCAATTGTGGATGTATAACTGAACTGTGTATATTCATTATATAATGTATTTCAAGATATATAAGTGCACATATATCAATTAATATGACAATTAATCATTCGTTACAATTCATTTATTATTTTTACTTCTATATCTATATACTCAAACAAACTCAATAATGACTATAGATAAACCTAGAAAATATCAAGATAAATTTGCAACTTTAGCAATTCATGCAGGTGAACATGAAGATGTTCATGGATCTGTAATTGAACCAATATCTTTATCTACAACTTTTAAACAATATCTACCAGGCTCACCAGTAGGTGAATTTGAATATTCACGTTCTCAAAATCCAAATAGGAAAAATTTTGAAAATGCACTTGCTGCTTTAGAAAATGGTAAACTCGCATTATCATTTTCTTCTGGTGTTGCAGCTATTGCAGTTGTAATTCAAACTTTGCCAAGAGGTTCACATGTTATTTCACTTCGAGGTATTTATGGTGGAACTCATACTATTTTAACTGATATTGCAAATGCTTATGGTATTGAAGTCTCATTTACCAATAACCTTATTGATGATGTAGAATCATTAGCTAAAGAAAATACAAAATTAGTTTGGGTTGAAACACCAAGTAATCCAACTTTAAATGTTAATGATTTAAATTTATTATCTAATAAAATAAGAGAAATTAATATTAAAAATAAAACAGATATAAAATTAGCCGCAGATAATACTTTCTCATCTCCATATCTTTGTAATCCATTAAAATATGGTGTCGATATAGTTGTCCATTCAGCTACTAAATATATTAATGGTCATTCTGATGTTATAATTGGTGCTGTAATTACTAATGAAAGAGAAATTTTTAAAAAGATTCAATTCTTACAAAATGCAATAGGTGCCATTCCATCACCATTTGATTGTTGGTTAGCTCATAGAGGTTTAAAGACTTTACATTTACGTGTAAGACAAGCTTCAATTTCCGCTCAAAAGATAGCAGAGTTGTTACAAGCTTCTAAACATGTCATTTCAGTAAACTATCCTGGTTTAAAGAGTCATCCAAACCATAAAGTCACTTTAAAACAACATAGAGATGGATTAGGTGGAGCAATGTTATCATTTAGAATTAATGGAGGCGCAAGTAGTGCATCTAAATTCGCACAATACTTAAGATTATTTGCTACTGCTAAATCATTAGGTGGGATTGAGTCCTTAGTTGAAGTATCAGTTCGGATGACATATGGTGCAATCCCAAAAAAAGAGAGGGAAACTATTGGTATATTTGATGATTTGATCAGACTAAGTGTCGGTATTGAAGATACTGATGATCTATTAAAGGATATTCAACAAGCTTTGAAACATGCTGATAATTCAGATGATTCAGATTAAAAATTGCTTACGTTATCGAAATGATATTTTTTTCTTCTAATAACTTTAATTAAATAATTCAGACATTTCCTTTATATTTTAAAACTATGATTTGTTACTTCTATCTTAGTTATCTTCATTTATATAAATTTCAACTATTTTGAAAATGTAATTTTTTTTTCATTAGATAATTGGAGTCATTTTGGTGAAATTATGAAGGCGCCATCAAACTTTGAAATAATAATTATAAAGAAGGATATTTCACTTCGAGAAGAGAGGAGCAACAATTCAACGAGACCACTTAAATTAATCTATAAGACTAGTTATTTTTCACAATTCCAAATGGCAAAAAGACATAAACATTATAAAAAGAATAATCAGCAGAAAAAGCACACCAAGAAGGTTACTTCAAATGATAAGAAAAAATTTCACAAACGAATAAATGAATATGATCCTGATATGTTAGGATTCGACTCTAATACAGAGAATGTCCATGTTACAGAAAATGTAGATAATTATTATTTTGGTAAATCAAGATCTAAAATGCAAAGAGCTGCATTCAGATTTTCAAGAGATGAAGAGTCTTCATATAATCAAGGACAATTCAGAAAGCGTCCTGTAGAGTTCATCAAAGCAAAAGATGTTTATGATCCATCAAAAGAATTGTACAAACGTTGGAATACAAAGGATAAGCAACTTCCAGAATCGGAAGCGAATAACACACAAGATATTGATATACAAGATGCAGATTACTCTTCAAATGGAGATGATAACGATCTTTCCTCAAATTTCGAAAATCATGAAAATATTAGCCCTACGTCTAATGTTCCTTCTACGAGTCAACGTAAAAACTCTAATATAAATATTATTGTAGATTCTGATGATGACATAGAATCACCAAGCATTAAAGAGTTAAAATCAGTAAATATCAATGTGATAGACGAGAAACCTAATAGCATTTTGAATCAAGATCAAAGATATGCTGAGTATATTAGTCATGTGATGCAAAATATGGTAGATGCCGGAAGTAGTTCAGATGAGGATTTAAATGATACAGAAGAACAACCTAACTTTGATTACGAAGAACAATTAAGAAATATGAAAAATGAAGAACTATTTGAAATTGCTGATGATCTTGAAATACGGACATCCAATTCTAATGAAGTAAATGATTTTAAGATCAATCAACCAAATATTCAAGAACAGCTAGTAGATTTACATATTAATGAATCATCATCATCATCACCCAAAACGGATGAACCTGAATTTGGATTCCTTGAAGATGATTTTGCAGTCAATGTTGAACAAGTTTCAGTAACGAATATAAGGCAAGGATATGATTTAAATAGTTATTATCTTAAATGTTACCAATTTTTTGGCGATTATGAATCTCATTGGATTGAGCAAGATGTATTTGAAGATTTCTTAATAAATGATATCGGCTTACCTGAACATAGATTAAATGCATATATAACATACGTTACAAATTCAATAATACCCATTGATGAGCCTCCTACGCCGACATATTCAGATATTCCATTTTCTGATACGAGTGAAGAAGAAAATGATGAGTCAGATGATGATGATGATAACACTTATGATACATCTATTACAGAAGACATGAAAGAAGGTTTAGAAGATTTAATTGCATCAGTAACAAAATATAAAGATGATCGTAATATGGAGTATGAAATGAAAAGTTTAAAGACAGTAGGTAAAGGAAGAAAGAAGAGGATTGTATTTGATGATATCGTGGATCATGAATTGAAAGAATTATTGCAAAGTAAATTGACAACTCGTTTGGAGAAGAAAGCAGCAAAACGTAGAACTAAAGAAGATTTTATTGATCCAGAGAACACTTCTTCAAAGGATCTTTTTAGGAAATTTCCATATGGTCTTCATGTTTTAAATATGAAAGACGAATTTGATGCATTTTACAATGATCCTAATCGTGAATCAGTAATTTTTCCACCATTAGACCCACATGGAAATAAGACACTATCAAAATTTGCTAAAGCATTTAATATGAAATCCAAAAAGATGGGTAGAGGTAATCAAACACATATACTTGTTCAAAAAGTTAAAAAGACAAAGTCTAAACAATTAGATACCAGTTATATTCATAATATGACCAAGCAAAGACCAATTTTTATGAGAATAGATGTCAAACAAGCATTAAATTCTACAGGAGGAAGAAATAGTAGAACAACTACAATTAGAACTACTGTCAAGGGTAAATTTGCAGTCAAAGAAGGGGATTATGTGGGTGATGATGCACCAGAAATTGGCAAAGAAAATATCGGTAGACAACTATTGGAGAAACTTGGTTGGAAGGAAGGGCAAGGTCTTGGTACTACTGGTAATGAAGGTATTAGTGAGCCACTATTTGCGAAGGTCAAAAAGTCCAAAACTGGTTTGAAGTAGGGACATAGGCTTCACTAGTATAGATAGATATATAACATTCTATATAATCCATGCATAATAATAAAAAACAAGCTAATTTGCATTTCATAATTTTTTTTTCTTTCTGAAAATATGTTACAATTCATTGACATTGAACATAGAATTTTAAATTCGATTTTTAATTATAATTAACAACTTCAGATTTCTCTTCTTTTTATTAAATGTTTGATGTTTCGTAAGCTCTAAATTTTGTGTGAGTTTTACTTGGCGCGTTTTACTAATTAGGATCAACAATAATATGAAATAATTGAATTTTTAAATATCTACAAAAGATCTATGCGATGACATAGCACAAAAAATTGATCCAGAGAGAATATTTTATAGGATATTCAACAATTGTTTTGTTTGTTACCAAGTATTTTATATATTTGGGGTAATTTGATAAGCATTTTATATTCTGTTTGATGGCCTTAACTCCAAGATCTTTTAGTGATAATTCAAGAATGAGCGATACTAGTATTCTTAGTGATCAACATCTTGAAAAAGTGAAATCAGATGCACTAGCAATGCTTGAGAGAGATACAAGAGAAGGGTTTGGTCCCAATGTGGCTGTTGGTGCCTCTAAGAGATATAATCATTCTCCAAAACATTCAACAAATTATGAAAATGCGAAGATGACTCAGCCCCAAAGGTCAAGACAATATGAAATGAATCATTTTGCCTTTCAGGATCCTGAAAATTCAGATTATTCTAATTATCACGGTACTAATTCAATACCTAAGGAAAATGTTATTCATACTAAAGAGAGTAATGGTGTTGTGGGTCAATCTACACCTTTCAAGAATGATGAAAATAATCGATCTTCTTTTAACAATCTAACTGAAGAGAAAATGTCTTTATTAAGAGAAATTAAAAATTTAAAAGATAAAGAAGAAAGATTAAATTTAGATGTTCAAAATTTACAAAATCTTGTAAATGAAAAAGATCGAGCAAATGATACATTGTTAATGAGTAAATCTAAATTAGAAGCTAATATGCAAATGCATAAACAAGAATTGACGAAAGAAATTGAATCGCTCAAATATAAACAAATTGTTGAAAATAATGATACTCAATTAAGAATTGAAAGTTTAAATGATTTGACGAATAGATTAAAAAGTGATTTGAAAGAAACTTTGTCTAAACAAGATAAACTAAAACTTGAAATTGAAGAAAAAAATATAAACTATGAGAATCGTGAGAAAAAAATTGACGAACTTTTACAGAAAAATGCAGAACTGGAAATAGCTGTAAAACAATATAAAATCAAAAATGAGCAACTTGAAA
The DNA here is from genome assembly GCA_030581855.1 of Yueomyces sinensis. Classification (NCBI taxonomy): domain Eukaryota; kingdom Fungi; phylum Ascomycota; class Saccharomycetes; order Saccharomycetales; family Saccharomycetaceae; genus Yueomyces; species Yueomyces sinensis. Next base: position 19,512 of record JAKTVU010000072.1, read on the forward strand.
TTACTTCGGGGGAAAATATTACAGAAATATCAAAATTACAAGAAAGTGTTAGAGAAATCGAAATTAGTTTAGATAGAAAGGAGATTGAAATTAAATCTTTTAAAGATACCATCGAAGAATTTAAAAAAAAAGAGAATATTCAAAATGAAAAAATTCAAGAAATTAATAATGAATTATTAAAAAAGTCTGATGAAATTATTCAAATGAAAAATACTATTAATGACAAAGATGAGGAAATTGAAAAATTCAAGTCTAGCCAAAATATGCATGAGAATACAATAAGCGAAAAGAACAAAGAAATACAAGCCCAAAGTTGTTCTTTTGAAAAAGAAAAAGATACATTTATATCCCAAATCACTTTACTACAAAAGAATTTATCAGATATTAGTCTAGAAAAAGAAGAATTAATAAAAGAAAATACAAAATTGAAAAATAGTAATGATCAAATAGAAAACGAAGGTGCCTCTTTGAAAAAGAATTTACACGATATTGAAGAAAAACTAAAAACTTTACAAGGGTCTAGTTCTAATACATTAACGAACAATGATCTACACGAGCTATATCCCGATGTTCCCTTATCAGAATATTCTGATAAATTATTATTAGATGATATTAATAAGTTATCACTAATTAAACTTCAAAACTTAATTAAGCAAGTAGTATTAGCACTTAAGACTCCTGCAAAGGATCTGGAGCGCAAATTACCATTAATGGTACTTGTTTGTTCAGTAGAATCTAATTTGACCATGCACTTTTTGAATCGACTATGCAGGGATCTCCATCATAAGTCTGTTCCTATTAAACAAATTAGAAGTGAAGCTTTCTCGCGCTTCAAAGACACCAGAAGCTTTGAGACTTGGGAGCATCCGATGAAACAATTCCTTCAAGAATTATACTTAATACTCTATGAAAGGATGAATTTATAAGGACCTTTTTGTCTATGATTCCATATATCTTGATAATATTTTTTAACTGTTTGCTGACATACGTTATTGATTTTCTGGCGCGCATCGCGATTTGAAATTTTACTGCTAGGAAAAAGCTTTCTGAAAAATTTCCAAAAGATGCATGATCATCTCATTATGATCAAGAGATAGACGTTTAAAAGTTTCCTTCAGTGTAATTAATCACAAAGTTATCTAGTCTTTTTGACGATTTGAGAAAATTTAAAGAAAGAGAAAATTGTTTCTCGTAATTTTTTTTTAGACTCTTTGTTAATAGAGAACATCAAGAACAAACAAGTTAGGAAAAACAATTCATGCAAAGTCTAACTAATTCTACAGAGAGCATTGTCAGCAATAGTAACATGTCCAAACTGTCCACTGCACTAAATAGCGTCAATATTCGCACTACAGACTCCAACTCTTCTTTTAATAGCAATAATGATAACGATAGCAATCCCAATAATAATAGCCACGATAACATCTCTAACCATGACTACACAATAAATACAGACGGGTCCTCTTCAGTCAGGGCCCAACCAATTGTGTATAATAAACAAAACAATGGTGATAGCAATAACAGGAATCCTAATCTAAATTTTAATGTAAATAGTAATAATATTAATAATAACGCCACTAATACTAGCAACCCAAACTATCCTATAAATACTAATACTAATGCTAATAATAACCAACATAACAATAACCAACAAAAGACTGTCACTGAAGATCAGATGCATTACATGCTTGGATTAAGTCCAATTGATAATTCAAGAATCTCAAATTTTTTCCAAGATCAACCTATGGAGGGTTTTACTTTATTCTCTCATAGATCTGCACCAAATGCTTTTAAAGTGGCAATCGTTTTGAGTGAACTTAATCTTCCATATAATACAATTTTCTTAGATTTCAATAAAGGTGAACATAGAGTTCCAGAATTCATATCAGTGAATCCAAACGCTAGAGTTCCTGCTTTAATTGATCATGGATTAGATAATTTAGGTATATGGGAATCTGGTGCTATTCTACTTCATTTAGTTAACAAATATTATAAAGAAACCGGTGATTCTTTACTTTGGGCTGATAACCTTTCTGATCAAGCCCAAATTAATTCATGGCTATTCTTTCAAACTTCTGGACATGCGCCAATGATTGGTCAAGCTCTTCATTTCAAATATTTTCACTCTCAAAAAATTGAAAGTGCTGTTGAGCGGTATACTGATGAAGTTAGAAGAGTATATGGGGTTGTTGAGATGGCATTATCTGAGAGAAGAGAATCGTTGATTATGGATCTAGATACAGAAAATGCAGCCGCCTATACTTCAGGTACTACACCTATGTCTCAAAGCAGATACTTTGACTATCCAATATGGCTAGTTGGAGATAAGATAACCATTGCTGATTTGGCCTTTGTCCCTTGGAATAACGTTGTCGATCGTATCGGAATAAATATAAAGATAGAATTCCCAGAAGTTTACAAATGGACAAAGCATATGATGAGAAGGCCAGCAGTAGTAAAGGCTCTCCGTGGAGAATAAGAAGGAAAAAGCACTTCAATCAAAAATTCCATATATATATATGCAAGTAATATATAAATATTTATGTTAATGTTTCTTAATGAAATTTAAAGAAACATTCTGTAACATTCAGATAATTTGGAAGGATAATACAAATTTCTGGTGTAGAAACGTTCCTAAGTTTAGATTCTTTTTTTTTATATATTTGGGGGAAAAAATCGATTGGAATACCAAACAATTTTTTCTTTTTAATTAAATAATTATTTAAAGTTTGTTTGTTAATCCTTTTTTATTATGAATTTAGGCGTTTTTTTTTTAAATTAAAGGTGATTTTGGCGATGCCGCTACCAGTTTTTCAAATATCAGAAAAATATAAGCATTCTTGTATTTAAAGCATTGTTGGAGATAAATTATTAGATGTTACAGAGATAGTTATTATTCTTTTATTGAAGAAAGCATTGGTAGTAGTGCCACATCAAACGAAAATAAATGATCTTTGAAATACGGTAAAGATCCAATATTCTGTAAAGATAAAAGATATCAGCCATCAATATTAGAACTTTCAAGGTAACGTTGAAAGATAATGAAGTCTCTCAAAGAGCTATGTGAGATAGAGCTAAAGAGGAATTATAGAAGTATTAATGATGTTAGTAGAATGCCATTTTATTTGATCGAGCCTTGTCTAAAGTTAATGAAGCCTGAACAACTTGAATCAATCGAAAAGAAGTCTCCATTATTGGTATTGGAAGATGATCATATATGGTTAAATCATCTTCAGAATGATTTCCCCACTAATGGACAAGATATGTTTACTAGTAAAAAAAATACTATTGAAAAATATTATACTGACTTTATTAATGAGAATATAGATGAAATCGATCGGAATTGTTGGTTATTTGTTTCTATCGATGAATTAGTCAATAGAAGAATGGTACAATTAGTTAAGAGAGAGAATGGTCATTGGAGGACTAGAATACCATATAGGAAGATTTATTTGAGATATAAAGATGATGAGATTAAAAAGCAAGAGATATCAGCAGAGAAATTAAGATTACAAATGCAACAGATTAAGAAGGAAAGGGAAGAGAAACAAACTATTACGGTTGGATCTGAGTTCTTTAATCAAAATTATAAAAGATATGGAAGAAAAACCAATGAAACTTTTTTTAATGATGGGAATCGTTCAAAATTGTTTATTAAATCGATGAAGGAGAATGCAAATCGATCAAGAATATTTCAAGGGCCAAGACATGATTTTACGCCAATCCCAGTCAAGAATAGGGACTTTGCTAGAGAAAATACTAGGATAGTACATGCACCCTCTTCAAAAGTAATGGGATATCAGATACCAGAAAACTTTACAGCTTCACATAATAATGAACTCCGACAAAAAAATAATAAAGATTATATTAACACAAACAGTAATGATGCAGCAATATCGTCTCGTACTGGTACTGATGTTAGTAATCTTCCAACTCCCAAGCTGTCATCAACGATGTCACCAGCATCACAACCAAGGTCAGTACCAAGAAGACTACCTCTTAAGAGGCAACAAAGTGCGTCGCCTAGCATATTTCTTAAAAAGAAGAAGAAAATCGATACAGCAAAACCTTACCTACCTTCAACAGCACACTCGCCACTATCTAAAACTAATATTATAAGTATTAAAAATCAAACGATCAGTCGACCAACGATTTCCCAGCCAGTAGAAAGATACCATATTATACCCAATTCTCAAAATACAAGAAAGATAGACATAGGACAATACAACAAACAAAAGAGCCTGAATGATAATAAGAGCAATCCTCGGCAGAATATTTCAAGATCGGCACCAACAAGTAGTGGTTCAAGTGACAACAGCAATAGAAAAGGACATAAGAAGAAATCGTCATTTTTCAACTGTTAATTGAGCTATTCGGAATTTAAAAAAACCATCAGAAAGATAATTAAAAGCTTAAACTTGTTAGAAACTTAAGCAATGATAATGATAATAACAATTGTATATTCGTTTATTTATTTATCAGGTACGAAATTCTATTTGGTAACAGCTCGTTTAGCTGCTTATCGCATCACATGCTTTCACGAAATCGCTTCTTCCGATATACCTTCAACGGAAAGAAGAAAAAAGCTTTAATTCTAACAGAAAGATGACATCTACAGAATATTCGTAATGAGTCTGAATAAAAGCACATCTTTCAGGGCAAAACGTCGATACTTTTGTTGCTTCAAAGTGTTCAATCTTGATTTAGAATAGTCATACCAGAAAACTGGCATTAATAGTGAACAAGAGATGTTTAAGAAATTGGTTGGTGGCAGCAGCAAGAAGGAAGACAAGGTTGACACTTCCAAGTTAGTCAAAGTAGATGTGCCTATTGTGTCACCACCTGCTGGGTATAAAGTACCAGCTAAGAAAGAACTTACTTCCCAAGAATTGTCTATGTATAAAAATGTTTTAAAACATTTCAGCAATCCAGATCTAACTATTCCAGACCAAGAGAAAAATAGCAAAGAAGCTACTAAATCACCTTTAACAACTTTCGAAAAAGCTTGGTTATCAAGAGAATGTCTTTTACGTTATTTAAGAGCCACCAAGTGGAAAGAATCAGAAGCCATTGAAAGATTAACAATGTCTCTTGCATGGAGAAGAGAATTTGGTATAAGTCATATGGGTGAAGAAAATGGTGACAAGATTACCCCGGAGACTATTGAGATTGAAAATGAAACTGGTAAACAAGTAGTATTAGGTTATGAAAATGATGCTAGACCTATTTTATATTTGAAACCTGGTAGACAAAATACCAAAACTTCTCATAGACAAGTTGAACACTTAGTATTTATGCTTGAAAGGGTTATAGATTTTATGCCACCAGGACAAGATTCATTAGCATTATTAATTGATTTCAAAGATTATCCTGATGTAGCTAAAGTTCAAGGTAACAGTGCCATTCCACCATTAGGTGTTGGTAAAGAAGTTTTGCATATTTTACAAACACATTATCCTGAAAGACTTGGTAAAGGTTTAGTTACAAATATTCCATGGTTAGCTTGGACATTTTTAAAATTAATTTATCCATTTATTGATTCAAATACAAGAGAAAAATTAGGTTTTGATGTTCCAATGGTTAATTTTGTGCCAAAGGATCAATTAGATAAATTATATGGTGGTTATTTAGATTTTACATATAAACACGATACATATTGGCCAAAATTCAATGAAATATCAAAGACTAAAAGAGAACATTACTTGAATAGATTTGAAAAATTTGGTGGTGTTGTAGGTATAAGTGAATATGATATGAGAGGTATAAATGACGTTCAAGAATATCCATTAGAAAAGCAAAAGACTGCGGAGAAAACAACTACAGATGATGCTAGTAGAACCGCTTCTAATAATAAGAAGAAGTCTGATGATGTTCAAAGTTCAAAGAAATCAAAGGATTAAGTCTTAATTTGGTCTTGTTTTCATGAATACATCAATACCAAATATTAGAAAAAAACTGTCATAAAATGATAATAATAGATGAATTAAATAATGCGAGTAAGTATATATATATAAACTAAATAATATACAAATATTCAGGATAGATATCATTCGGTAAAAGGTTTAGCACATTTTCTCTTTTCTGTGGCACCTGTACTTATGGATATCATATGCTGCCAGTCAATGGCATACATTAGATTACCATGGCCATTTGATGCTCTCGCAAAAACAACACCTAAATCTTTTCTTGCTGTCGTTAGGTAATAATTATTACCATCACCCAATGACAGAACCTGAGCTCTCACAATATCACCAGGTTTAAAGCAATCTAGCATTTTAACACGATCTCTTTCTGTCGATCTAACATCTTGGGACCTTAAGATGCCTCTAAATGGATCACCAAAATCTGAAGAAGTTTGTGCAACAGAATAAGTAGAAGCGCCAGAACTACCGCCAGGTGCAACAATACCAGACCCATTACTACCAACACCACTATCTACTGGGACTGGTTCGTTCTCTACAGCAATAATATCCAGGTTGGCTCTTTGTAGTGATATACGGGTAACTCTTGTAAGAACAATATCCCTTTCTTTTGGTAAATTGTTTGTAAAATCATTATCCACAGGACTTTTTTTATCCAGAGTATTTTCACCATGAGAGACTGTCACTTTAATCGTTTTTATTATTCTGTCTCCAGCGAATGTAGTATCATTATGCAAAGAAGATTGTTCGCCCTCTTCACTACCAGTTGTTTGCTTTGGTATCTCCTGTATTTTGGTTTTACCAATTAGAGTAGCTACAATAGCAGGTACTTTACTACCTTGGTATTCATATTCTTCTAATATTGTACCAGGACCTGCTTCGAAACTGTATACAACATCTTTGCCGTCCTCTTTGCGCACATCAAACTGAGGGCAAATTAATTGGCCAGGAAAAGTTCTAGTGGGCATATCAAATGTACTAAGCATTTATATAATCAAATGAGAGTGTGATAGTCGGGGATTATGATTGAGGTTGTCTTGTTAATTGTAATAGTCGCTAGTTTTAAATATTTCACCTCATCGCTTTAATAGTTTTTCAGGCTTGCTTTTCTATCTACAAAATGCGCAATGAAAAGATCAAGAATAATACTTCGATACTTTTATTTAATATAGTTAGAAGAAGAGGATTTCGTTTATGGTATATTTAAAATGTTCTTATAATGCAGGATATATAATTAATGAAGTAAATAGTTGTATAAAATGTATGATATAAAAAAATGAAAATAGCGGCTTCTACATGGAGGCCAATGTTAGAAAGTACAACGACAGTGGTTATCTGTCAGTAATAATGAGTGTAGTGTTTTGATTCCTCATGGATATCCATTGAGTCCTTAAAAACATTCAACTCAATCTTAATAGTTTGGGCTAATATCGGGGTCAATTCGTTACAGGTAGCAGCATCTGGTGTTCTATCGTACTCTTCGCCATCATAAGTGTCGTAAATGATAACTTCTGGTGCAAACCTCACACGGCCTATTGAGGTCGGTTGTTCAGTAACTTTTTGAGCAATCTGTATCTTAATAGACTCTTGGGTATGCATTGTTATTGAATCAATGTCAGTAAGGCCCAATTGTGATACATGGAGTCCTTTGAATGACATAGAAATTGGTCTATTTCCATGATAATCTGGCATATATACATTAAAGTGGCTTTGATCTCTGAGTTGAACGCCAGCTGTTGAAATGTGCCCAATATCTTCTTCGATTTTAAAACTGTGCAAAGAAATTGGTGAATTAGATGTATCTCCCCTAACCTCATAAAAAACGTCACTGTCCTCTATTAAACTGCTACTATTTACCACAAAACTATTTTGTGGAATATTTACAGCGGTAGATTGTCCTTCAGCATTCGTTCTAGAATTATCCAAAGTACTTTTTATACTGCTATTATCCTCGGAATCAATAATTATAGCATTTAATTTTTCTTCAAATGAGCCAAATGTTGACGTTTCTGACATTTCAGTAGTTTCCACTTGATTAAAGATTTGTTTCTTTATTGATTCTGCTTGCGTACCTAGGGCAAAAGATGGAAGAGAGATAGAAAGATCGGGAAGAGGAGGTAATTGCGGAACAATAGGTATCTTTTCCGGTGCTTCTAATTTGATTTCTTCAACAGAATCTCGTATATTTTCTTCAGGAAGCTCCTCAATTACTTCAGGTAGAATATTTTGTGTTTCTTCTTGAACTAAAGGTTTCGAATCATTAGTAATTTCTGAGTTTTCAACATTGTGATTTGAATCATTATTCTCTTCTTTTTCTTCTTGACTTTCCTCTGCAGAATAAAATGAAGAGTCTGCTGAAGTATCTTTAGTTAATGATCTGAAGCTGTTATTATTCAAAGCAAGATCCATAGCAAGCGGTGTTGCTTTCCTCTTGATCGAAGAACCACTTCTATCAGAGAGGTACTTTAAATTATTTTCAAAGGATTTATCCCTTATTGGAGTATTATATTGATAATCATCAGATAATGCATAAAAGTTACTCTTCCTTATTTCACGAATTGATGACTCCAGATCAATATGTTTTTCATTACTATTATTAGCTGATATAGGTGTGCTCATACTTTCGTTTTCTAATTCTATTCTAGTATTTAAGGTTGGAGATTTTAAAATATTTTCTGTATTGATATCATCATTTTGACTTTGATTAGATAAAAGTGGTTTAGAAAGTAAATTTGGTATTTTAGAATCATTAGCGATATTCACTGGTTTAATATCTTCAGCGATAATATTGTTCTTACCTGTTTCAGTATATTCCCCACTCGCTAGTTCTTTATTAGGAAGAATTGGAACTTTGTTAGTGTCTTCTGTTATTTTGTTTGGGGTTTCATTCAAATGATTATTAGTGTTTTTAGATTTCTTAGTAGATGATATAATTAAAGTATTTTCTGCTTTCATTGAAGTTTCTTTGGTACCATGTGAGATATTTTTCTTTTGGGAACATTTATCCAAAGACTTTCTTTTTACAGGATTTTTATTTTCTTCAGCTGTTGAAGAAGTCTTATTTGACTCACTTCTATCCATTGACTTTCTTTTAGCTGGGTTAGTTTTCATTGTTGAATATGTTTTATCATCATTAGAGATATTCTTTTTCGACTCAGTTTCTGTTGAGTTTCTAATAATTTTATCTACAGAAATCTTTTTCTTTGTTCTAAGATCTTTTGAAGAATTTGTCTTTGTTTCAGTGTTATCAATACTAACACGTTTTTTATTTTCTATTTTTTCCTGAGTTATATATGAAGTCTTTAATGAATCGTCAATATTAATTGAATGTCTTTTAGATTTTGCTTTAAAATCTTTTGAATTTTTATCTGATCTCTGAAAATCATTAGAGGATTTACTTGAAGGAATATACGTTGAATGTCTTTTTGATTTTTGATTTTCATTGGTATCATTTTTGGTTAATTTTTGTCTATTGTTAAAAGTTGTATTATTATCTTGAATATTAGTACTTGATGTTGATTTAGAGAATGCGCCTTTAAAGAATGAAAATAATCCACTTCCTCTTTTGCTTGAATTATCATTATTAGAATTGATATTTGATGAAGTAATTGGTGTCCTGGTAGTTGCAGAATAGTTATTGTTATTAGTCGGAGGGAGCATACGTCCTGTAGTAGCAGATCTTTTCCTATTTGTTGTTTTATTTGGAATAGATTTTGATGTTAAAGTTTTATTAGTACTTATCAGTTTCTCAGATCTAGAATGTGGAAATTGTTCTTCGTTGTCAATATTTTCAGGCTTTGAATTTGAATGTTTTGACTTATTATTACTTGAATGTCTAGAATATTGGCTAGGTTTATTATTATGCTTGTAAGTATGGTGTTGGATAGGTTGTAATGCAGAGCGTACAATATCTTGGGTTGGACTTATAGCTCTACTAGTAGTAAGGGAAACTGCATCATTATTATTGTTCTCAACTTTAGAAGATGTAGCAGTATTTTTCATTTCAAAATCTACATCAACTTTTATATTCTTATTTGCTTGAGATATTTTATCTATATTTGATTCAGACTTAGAATTCATAATTCTGGCATTTTTATCTGCTATTTTACAACTTTGGTCTAACATTGAAGATAATTTATTAAGAGATGGAGATTGAGTCATTTCAAGGGTTTTAATTTCGTTATCGTAAAACTCTAACATACTCTTTCTCCTTGACTCCTTCTCTGGTTCATCATTCTTTTCATTAGGATCCCATGTAAGTTCAAAGTCATCGTCAAATACTATTGAATTTCTTAAATGATTCGCATGATTTCTCATATCTGAGTCATTTCTCAAATAGAAATTACCGCTATTTTCTCGTTCAATGTTGGTATCCATCTATTTTAGTCGTAGTAGTATTATTATTTATAGGATTGTATGAGGGAGAAGTTTATAAAAGGCTAATGGTAGGAGAAATGCTTATAGTAGAACGTAGGGTATGGCACAAAAAACACTCAGCAATACAGTAAGTATACTATTAATATGGGAGATTTCCACTATATTACTGTTGCTTAATCGTTTTTGCCAGAGGGGTTTAATTATATAAAAAGATTTCCCTTCTCCAAAAGCTTATCTGGATCTCTTCTCTCCACCACAATATGACACAGATCGAGCAATATCATCTTTAATTATTATTGTTTATTTAATATCTGAAAAAGTTTCAAAAATATGCGAGATTTCGCGTAACGTGTCGCTTCCTAAATAGGCAATTATATATAATAATAAGAGTCTTGACAGTAATAGTCTTTTATAATTAAAGAGAGACTATAATGCAAGATTAAAAGATGAGATGCTTCAATGTTCTAGTCGATGGTAGCATTTGAAGAAAAAATCATATAAAAATAATGTGTAAATTAGCATTTTTGTCAAAAAAACATATATATATATATGAAATATTCTAAATAATAAAATATATATCTTGTTGTATTGCTATGTGTTAAATACAATGGTATCAATAAAATTGATCAGTACCATATGACTTTTTTTTGACGTAAAAATGAGAGAGATAAATAAATGGATAACTAAACTATCAGTATATCATATCGTCTGGTGAATAGTTTATAAGGTTTATCAAAACAAAATGAAAGTAAAGTAAATAAATAAATGGAAATAATATATATCAAAAAAAAAAAATTATGATATTATGCAACTTAATGGGGGAGTTATTCTTGGAATATCAAATGATGAATTTGATTTTTTACGGTTAGATAATAATATTCGTGATTTATTCTTCAATAAAATATTATCTTGATTATGTATTTTTGAATTTGTATCGAATATTGAAGAATTAAAATTTTCATGTGATCTATGTGGTGATAATAAATTAGATGTATCATTATACCTTCTTGGAATATTGGATAAAAGTCCTGTTGAATTTGATTTAGTAAGTTTATTAGAATGTTTATAATTCAATTCAATCTCTTTATCATTATCATTATCTTGATCATGAGCTCCTATAGGTAATTTTTCTATTAGTTTACCTAATTTGAAAATAATAGATTGTGATCCATTTGAATGTTGTGATTTATTTGTGTGGTGTGAGTCATTCGAATATTGTGATGCTCTTTCAGATATAATCGGATCTGTACCTAAATGAATCACCTTATTTATAACATGCATGTATAAACAATTCCAAAGATATTCTAATTTTCTAGAAAACAATGGATCTAAACGTTCTTTCAACGTTTCTACAAATATTATACCAACCAATTCAAATAATCTTATAGAAGTACCTAAAATACGAGAATGTCTTTTACCTAAAATTTCTAAATCAGGATCTAATAAATGTGGATTATCTAAATTACCAATAATCTTACCAATTAATTCAATTATAGATTTAATCTCTTCAATAAAAGTGATATGAATTTCATTAAGAAGTTCTTCATGAGCTATAAGTTTTTCATATATCTGTTCAGAGAATAAATGTAAAGAAGTAGTAGATATAATTTTTTTCAAATTATTATTATTTGGTGTTCTAGTATTACCCTTTTCAAAATGATAAAAAGAATCTGAATTAGAACTATATTTATCGGTAAATGCAGCAATCCAAGATTTTTTTAATAAATTTTTATCCTCTTTCGAAAGTTTTAAATGTAATAGAATATTTTTATTATTTATCCCTTTCTTCATATCTTTATATGGGATTATATCCGGTATTATAAGTTGTAATTCTGTAATATCATTCTCAAGATTGATAATAATATCATTTGAATTAGTCTTTGTAACAACATCAAAAGACGGTAAATAATGAGGAGAATTTTCAACATCATGAACACTAATATCATCTGTCATATTTGAATGGTATTTCTTAGTGATAGTTTTAAAATAGTCCAAAGATATGAGACTGCCCATAGAGGACACAGAATCACTGAAAATTTCATCTTCAACTTCAGCAAGGAAAGCGATCTGGGATACATTAGAAGGCTTGTAAACATCTGTTTTCGATAACATATTCGTCCTTATCTTAGAACCTCGCAATAAACAATTAAAAAATTCCGTACTACTTATCTTCTGTTTTAGTTTTTTGTTCTTTTGAAATATTTATTTATTGATTTATTTGTAATATACCCTTTTCTCTTTTTCCCTAAGACTAATAAATAAACAGTGACTACTTTTCCTATTGTATATAAGCCAGGATTTGAATATCTATCTATTCCCCTCTATACACCAGTGGCAAAATAGGGAGGCTGATTAAACAAAAGATCTAAGGAATTCTAATCTTCAAATATTAGATCTTGCGATCTGGCTTCTGCCCTTCTACCCCAGATTTTTGGCTTCCCCTCTTGGCAAAAAACGGACCTCTATTGTTTGTTGTGGTGACTCAGACAACCTTGCTAGAGTTTGCGGGCCGCAATCCAAAGAGGTGACAGTTCCGAGCACAGTAGAGTGTTGCCTGCCATTGTGGACAGTAATGCCAGTAATTACAATGGGCCGGGAAAGAATGGATCTATACGTGTTCTGGTATATAGTAGTTATACATCTTGATATATATATATTGCCTTGAGTTCTTGTGTATTTATTAGAAAAGTACATTATTATTGCTTGTCTGCAATATTACATCTCGTTGATATCCTGTTTACTAATGGGTTCATGAAGCGGTGGTGGGTTGGCTCTCGTCAAGTTCAAACAGGTAACCAGAGCACAGACAGACTCGAGAGTACATAGTTGGCCACCTTCTGGTGGGTATGCTTGTCGGTACTACCGTTCTGTTAGGTAGGATATTGTAACCTGCCCTAGTTATGCTACCACAACGGCAACATCTTTTAACTTTCTCGGTGGCGATTTCTTCTTTGGTGAATTCCTCAAATGATATACTATCAAATGTTAAATTACTTATAGATTTTGAATTTTGATATTTTGATGGTAGAAGTTTTTCATCGATGACTAAACCTTTGCTTACTGGTTGTAATAAGTGTAATAATTCATCCTTGAAGAAAACATCATTTGTTATCCTTAGATTTTGTGTATCTGTGAAAAAAATAGATGATGTATTCGCATCAGCGAAAAACATATTCTTTATTGATGTTAAAAGATACTCTTTGAAATCCGTATCTTCTTCTTTAACATCAGCTGTGACTAATAATCTAGGACTTTTAGTAAAATATGGTTTCTTCTCTGTAAATTTAGGTAATGAAACATTTATATTTACTAACAATTTCTCTAAGATATTTAAATTAACCGGTGATTCCATAACTATCATACGTAAAAAAGTAGACGATTCATTTAATATTGGAAATGTAGTTTCTGGATATTTAGTAATTAATTGTACAACTTTATTCATCTCTGATAATATTGATATCATTATAGTACGTGGAATTTTAGCACCAAATACACCTAATGCTAAACTATTAGATTTATCCATTGGATTATTTATCATAATTAGTGCACCTTGCATTAAATATGTGACAAATTTAACAAACCATTTAGCAATTGGTATTAATGAATATATTAAATCTTGTTTAGTAAAAATTGCTTGAAATAATTTACCACTTGAATGTGATATATTATTACTATTTAATTGTTCAATAGCAAATTGTAAATTTCTTGCAACACCATTAAATGCAAACAAAACATTCCTTAAACTCATTGTAATACGTGCCATTTGATATATATTTTGATTCTCTAATCCATTACCAAGTTCTAATTGAAGTAATATTGTCTTTTGAATTGGTCTACTTGATATCATTTTATCTAAAATATCCTTTGGTGCATCTGGAGTCATATTAAAAAATGAATATATTGATGTCATTAATGATGTTAAATATTCACATGCTCTTTTAGGATCAATTTCATTAATTCTAGTTAAATGAGTTTTACATGATATTGATAAATCTTCAGATGATAATTGTCTATGTGTATTTGATACAAATGCAAATGCGTATGCAGTAGACGTTAGAAGATCATTTGATGCATCATTTACATTATATTCTAATGCAAAATATGTTGGTGTTGATTTATTCTTTAATTTAGCAATAACACCAGTCATTGATGGTGAAACGACAAACCAATCCATAGAAAATGAATTAAATGTCTTCGGGTAATTAAAACCTGTACTTAAAACTGATGTTAGCATATTACGATATTTTGAAGTTTTCACTTGATTCTCTAATTTTAAATTTTCTAAAATCCAATCACTTTGATTATATGTATCTAATGTACCATCACTAAAATAAAATGTAATAAATTCATCTAAATTTTCAGAACTTACAGATACGATAAGTTTATCAAAATTCATATTTTTAATATGATTAAGAGAATATCTTAAAGAATCTGTAGTATTATTTTGTTGATTAATATTTAATTGTTGTAAATTTAAATTTGGATTAAATATTTTCAAAAAATTTATAGCTATTGATGTTTTAATTAATTTAAATCTTTCAATCATTGATGTTGATTTTTTCAAATTTTTGAATATAAGTACAATCTCTGGATGTTGTTGAGCTTTATCTAAGAATGGTTTAGATAATACATGAATATTTGTAAGTTCTATTGGATCACCATTTGTATCTACTTTATCTAAGGTAGTTTGTAATAATTGTGTTATCTTTAAAGTAGGATTATTCAAAATATTTGAATTATTTGAATTTATATTCCAATCAACAAATAATTTATAGAAAGTAAGATTATTTGAAATTTTTGAATAAGTAGTAATTAAACAACATTGATCTTCTGACATTGGTGATATTTTTGCAAATTCTAACCAATCTAATTCATCAGATTCTTTATTTTGATAACGTCTTAAATAAGTCGATATTTTTTTATGTGTTTTAGAATTTGAAAATTGATACCAAAAATCAATTTGACCATTAATACGAATAGACATACAACCATATTTCATAGATGGTGGATAAAATACACCAAACGGTTTAATCTGTTGAACTTTATTCTTAAATGTTTGTGTTTCATTTTCCATTAAACAAAATTGTGAAAATATAATAGGTTTTGATGAACAAAACCAGAAAAAATCTAAAATTGCAGTTTGATATTGTTTTTTAGTCTCTTTTCGTTCAACTTTTTCAGTACTATTTGCAGCTGATCGTTCAGTAATTGGATCTAAAGTCATTAATTGATTGTGAAATTTATAAATATTATCTTGAAAAAGTATCGTAAGTTTATCAATCGTAGCAGGTCCCTTAGGACTTTGCCCAATTATTAGCATTGTCATATTACCTAATTCATCACAGATCGCTAGCATATCACCTGGTAAGTTAAACCAATTGTTCCAATATACTGAGTTAATATTATAGAAAAAATGACATGGAATGGATGAATAAGGTTTATTAGATGAAGTAAGATTTGGTGTACCAATTGTATTTGTACTGCTATGATGATTCATTGTAGTATTTTGTGAAGATTGATTTGAGGAATTGGTCGCCGCAGAAGCAGTATGATGTTGAGCATCATATAGATTAGGATATATTCGATAACGGCGAGGCTCATGGAACCTCCAATTAAGGCCATTGACCGTTTCTAAAAATGATATGCAAAGGTTGCTATCAGTAGATTTATTGTCAGCATAAGCGATCAGGCCTATCTTGGACCAGGAAACAGAGGAGGAGGACAAAGGATTGACCATTCTCTTGCATGTAACTGTGCTGAAGTTATGGTTGATTCTAAGGATAGCAATCCACTCGAATTCTTGGTTGCCTTCACCGAAGTTTACTTTCAAGTTAAGTAGCCAGTTTTTTTCTAATTCTTAGAGGCTCCATCAACATTCCCATGCTCCGAACACATACCGCATTTTCTCGTAATACGCCAAACACTTCTGGAAGAAAAAATATGGCGGATATACTGGAGTCAGAAGATTTAGATAGGTATCAAAATATTATTTGGAAATAGTTTTATTGTCTTATTCAAGTGATTTTTCAGTAAGTGATAGATATTATATCTGTATCACTAAGAAATGAAAGGATTCTTTAATATTATAGAAGTCACGTGACTTCAATAATATTATTCATTTTCTGTTCTTATTATAGAGATATATAAACTTATAACAAATCTATTTTTTTTCAAAAAGTACCTATTATATTAGAGTATAAAGTATTGAGTAGTTTTTTATTTATTTAAAATGCAATTTGAACAAGAAGATAAGAAAATTATTTTATGTCACCTGCAGATTAGTATATATATGTTGAGATGCACGTGAATTATACGTAACACCTGCGGTAATAGCAGTACCGTTGTTGCTGTTATGAGCAGAAGAAGACATAGCATGTCTATTTCTAGCAGCTTGAGTTCTCTTGTTTGGTCTGGACATCGCAGTTAGTTGAATGAAGTGTTAAGCTCTATATATATTGCTACTTATCTGATTCTTCTCTTTCTATATATCTAAATATATCATCTCTTATTCTTGAACATGACAGAGTATGAGAATTATTGTGCCTCTTTATATACGTCTCCATTTATGAATAGCAGGTAGTGTCTTGGTCATTTTTGCCACCGTTGTCCAACGAACTATGGAAAGTTCCAGAAGTATCTTTGTCCTTCAGTACTTTCTATCATGTCCTGGTTACTCTGTGCAAAAAGACATCGACGTACCTCTATATCATACCTTCCTTTATAGTATGTTAATAAGCTCTATCTGTATGCTGTTCCATCATCGAGCTTTTCCTGTCTTGTCATCTCTTATTTGTTTTTATTAATCGGAGAGCGTATTTTGGCTCACCTCAACAATATATTCTATAGACAAGTAATATCACTGGAAATACAACAATATTGAAATAATTGTATCTCGAATGGATATTTCGTATCAACAAATTGTGTTAGTTTCTCTGTATTTTTAATTGTTTTATTTTTTTTTGTTAAGGGCGTATTTAAATAATAAATGTACATAAATTTTGAAATGATCTAAAATAAAAACTACTAATACAGTGTATTAAGTTCGTTATCCCTTTTTTATAATGGATATTCTATAGTACCCCTCTTTTAATATAATGAGTCATATTCATATTGAAGTATGGATGTTGATAATTAATATTTATTATTTTACATTTATATATCGTTCTTCTTGCTATCATCACTGACAGGGGCTTCTGACTCCTCGTCACCTTCATGGACGGTATATAATGGGTCGTCAAATGGATTAGTTAAATTATTGTCCGTATTGTTATTTTGTTCAGATGGATCTTCTTCATCTGAAAGATCAAACTCGAGATCATCAATATCGATAGGTTCATTAATTGCACCATTACCACTCATTAAAGTGTTATCAAATGTGGAATCGTAATCTGAATCGGTATCAATAATGTCAAATTCAAATGCTTCAGCTCTAGTTCTTCTTATTCTTCTTCTAGTTTTCATGAAGAACATCATGTATAAAATAACTATCACAATACCGATAGCAAATAATGAAACAAAATAATGTAATGTCTTTTGTTTAACTGGAATCTTATTTGGAATATTAACATCATCTTCGGCTGAAACTGAGGTTTCAGCAGTAACTTTTTGGGAATTTTCGGTAGGTGTAGCAGTTTCTTTTGGTTCAGAAGCTTTACCTTCTTGTGAAATAGATTCAAGGTCTTCATTATTAGTCTTAGTTGTTGATTCAGGTTGTTGAGATTTAGATGTCGAAATTATTTCAGTTGAGGAGGTTTCTTTTGGTTTATCAGTTTTAGTAGATTCTTTTGGCTTGTCAGTTTTAGCAGGAGAAGAGGAAGGTTTGTTCACATTGCTAGTTATAGATTTTTGCTCCTCTTTATTTGTTTCAGCTGGTGTTTCTACTTTAGAAGTGGCAGATGTTTGGACTTGATTATTACTTTGGGTTGCAATATCTGTTTGCTTATTTTCTTCTGTTTGTAAAGATGTGGTTTGGCTTGCTGATGTACTAGCAACAATTTGTTGTTTCTTGGCATCTTCCTCCTTGATTGGATTTTCAGTAATCTCTTTATCATTGTATAAAAAATATGTTCCAACTTTTGAACCATCAATGGCTTCACCGAACATTTTCATTCTCCAGTTATTTAATTTAACTTTGTTACCTTCTTTATGGGTTTTAACTTGTAATTTCCAATCACCACCTTCACTTTCACCCCAATGGGCAACACTCATAAAAGTCCAATCATTAAAACCTGAAGCATCTTCATCATGAGGTCTAACAACACCTAATTTGGAGACCATACCACTTGGTGAAATCAAATCAATAGTTACTTGACCACGAATATTAGCTTCAATATTTACAATGATTTGAATATGTTCTAAAGCTTTAATATTATCGTTTTTCAAGTCATCGCCAGTTACTGTGATGATTGATTCAATCATATCATCCGGTTTTTCAGTTGATTTCTCAACAATATACTTCTTGGTGTAATGCCATTCTTGTGGATTAACATTCTTCCATGTCTTACCCATTTCGACTAAATTATAAGCGTCTAATACACCGTAACCATACATGTGAGAATATAGTCTACCCATTGCACCCATTTGCCATTGGCCATCTTTATTTTCAATTGGGGCAGATGATAAAATAGACAAGTATTGAACATCTCTCCAGGTCAAGTTTGGATTAGCTTCTAATAAAAGCGCATATACACCTGAAGCTAATGGTGCAGCGGCTGATGTACCACCATGATTAGTACTACATTTACCATTTATATCTGTAGTTTCAATGAATTTACCTGAACCAGATGATGTGGTGACAACCATAACAGCTGAACAACTTTCTGAGTAAAGTGGATGTAAACCCTTGTGATCAATAGCACCGACAGTAATTGAAAAAATAGAGTTTGTGTAGCCATCATAATTACAATTATCACCCCACATAGCACCATTACCACTGGCAAACACATAAACAACACCTTTACCTTTACGACCTTCTTGAGTACCTTTGATAATTGCCTTTTTGACTAAATCATTTGGAGCTTGTAAATGTTTACCATCATCTGGAGGACCCCATGAACATGAAAAGATATCGTTATAATCAAGACCGTATATTAGAGAGGCAGCTTCATCTTCAATTGTTAATGAACCACTTAAAATTCTTAAACCTGAAATTCGAGCATCATATGCTACACCAACACCACAATAATCATTTTTAGCACCTGCAATTTCACCAGCACAACGTGTTCCATGATAGTCATCAAAAAGACGTGGTTTTGGTAAAGCAGTATTATCGTTAAAATCCCAAGAACCTTCGTAACAGAAATTATCCTTCAAATCTTGATTTTCATATTCTACACCATCGTCAACAATTGCTACTGTTACATTTTTACCAGTGACATTTTCTCGCCATAATTGTGTAACGTTAACATCATTTCCTTTATACCATGGATTCATAATATGCCATTGTTCTTTAAAAAGTGGATCCTTAATGTTGAACTCTTCTGCTATATCCATCATAGCTTTAAGTTTATCATCCATAGGAGGTACTCTTTTATGTAATTTATATGGTATCATATCATGAAAAGAGATTACACCATCAGAATTTTCGAAATTTGATCTTTTTTGTAAACCATTATGGAATGGCTTTGAGAAGACATAATGATTTGGTAAACCTCTCGCATTATATTCAAATACCCAGTCTGGATGTAATTTTTCTAATTCTGTTACTGAAAGATCTGATTCAATAGTAAAATATTGATTTTTGGAATGATCTTTGTTGGGAATCTGCTGAGAATGTGCCCCACTAAGCAGGATAATGCAAGAGAGTATAATTTCTCGAAGAAGCATTGAAATGGTCTAGAGTAACTTGTAAAAAAGGATTTCTTAAGATCAAATTGAATATCGTTAACCACTAAATATAAAGGCAATTTCTTCAAGTATAAAAATGATCAAAAAAAGCTGAGATTTAACGGTATCGAAATGGTTCTCTCAGCGTAAATGCACTAGTTATACAGGTATATAATACTTGATCGATAGGATATGACAAAAGGTTTTGTTTATGGACTAGATAGAGCTCCTTTTCACACATTTCAACCTTTTTTTTTATGGCGATTATTATTGATTTTGAATCTTTTGTTGCAATATCTGGTTGAAATTTTCATTGTGGGCGTCATCTTGTTAGAAGCGAAATCTAGTTTGACGTCAGTAAACATAATTAGAATGTGATTTAGAAAAATAGAATCTTGAATAGACGATTAGGTATCTTTTCGAAATGTGATAAATATACTTTGAATGTTGTTGAACTAGAGCAGATGTATCTTTTAATTTTATTAAAAAATATCACCTATTTCTGATTATTATTGCAAAAGTTAAGGTAAAAAAGAACAATGTTTGTGTCAAATAAATCATCATAGCAGAAGAATTAAATACAACTATGTATATATATATACTCATTTTATATAAAGAGCTTACTTATGTTCGTAATAACATCTTTAGTCGGCTAAAGCACCCATTGGATCCCAAATTGGCAAGACAATTGGTTTTTCGATTTGTGTGTCCAAGATCTTCTTTAATTCTGGTGTCAATTGATCATAATCGACAACAATTTGGAAAGCATATTCTTCAAAGTAATTTTGAGTCATAACATAGAAACCATCCTTACCTGAATCTTTACCCCAACTGTTTTCAACCTTATATCTGATTGGTTTATCAGTTTTTTCATCAACATGAGCAGCAGTTATTAACATAGCATGAGTCATCAAAGATTCACCATATTCTATTCTTGATTTTTTATCTTGATTTAAATTATAATCAATAGCCTTGTAATTCCATAGATTAATTTCCATGATACCATTTTTCTTGTCCATGAATTTTGGAGTATGAGAACCGAAGAATACAGCACGATCAGATTTCAATTTCTTAACGATAAGTTCAGATAAGACATCATTGTCGACATTAATGTAAATGACAGGGTCACCCTTAACAACATTACCAAGACGATCAATCTTAATGACAGAATTGTATGGGTTACGTGGGTCATTGATCAATGAGATTGGTTGAGAATGGGTCAACTTACAGTATTTTGTAGCAAATTCAATTGGAGTACACGAAAGAGTTTTAACTTTCTTATCTTTGTCGGTATATTCCCAAGTAAAAGGTTTGTTTGGAACAACTGGTGGTAAATCCATAAATTTGGTTAACAATTTAAAGATCTCATGTTGCATAGTAGCACGAGTAGCCTTAATATCCTTACCTTGAGATAATTCTTCTCTTAAGACTTGAGCATATTCACGTAATTTAGTGGTCAAAAGACTATTTAAAGTACGAGAAGCAGTAGTTGAGAAAGCTAAATCCTTATATAGATCCTTTGGAATTAAACCGTATTTCTTAACCAAATTTAAGAACATACTGTATTGACCACCATCATTGACAGGATTTGTTAATAGATATTGAACTACACGAGAGTCAACAGATTCCTTATAAGTGTCAATGACTTGATCTAAGAAATAATTTGCTTTTTCTAATTTATCATAAAAGAATAGATAAGCTTGAGATAATTCGAATTCTTTTAAGTTTAATTCCTTAATTACATTTAATCTCAATTCATTAGTAGCAGCAAATAACCAACATCTACCAGAGGCTCTTTGATTAGTGACAGGGGTACTTTCAGTATCAACACTGACATTAAACACACGGTTGTCATTCTTCAGAACTTCACTTTTGTTTAATAAGATTTCTTCTGCATTTGCATTCTTAAGAACTGTAGAGGCCAAAGAATGTCCCAGATCTGTTTTTAGGGATTCATCCCAGTTGAATAAGTTGTCTATTTCTAAAGAGGCGCCAGACATTGTGAGTATAGATCTATAAATATGGTGAGAATTATCTTGAATCTGTTGTCCCTTTAATAAGATTTTTTCATTTAAAAAAAATTTTCAGATTTTTTAAATATTAACTAATGGATAGATTTATGTGACTGATTTTATTGGTCCGTGTCTCATCATTTTTTACGGAGTTAGAGTATCTTTCATGATCATTAATATTTTCTAATTGATGGTTTCATAATGTATTATTATTATCATAACGCTAGTTAGTGTATATAATTATATTTAATTTAGTATGCGAATATCTTTCTTTACATCTTATTTATACGATCGATTTGGGAATGAACTTTACTTTGAAATTTGTAGAAACTTTGTCCTGAGCATATACGTTTGGAATTTCTAGTTTAGACTCTTTTCTGTACATTACACATTTGTTTTTCAACAAGAATTATTCTTAAATAATACAAGTGATTGTATATCACAACATCTAAAACAATTAAAGTTATAAGATGTCTCTTATTAATTTTATTTGCTATTGTTGCCTATAGTCACGTGTGCATTTGTATAGCCTTTATTGTTGGTTATTCATCAGAATTTGCTTCTATTTCAATATTATATGAGGTTACTATTGCATCTAGTTGTTAAAGTTTTAAATATTTTGGTTTTTTCTATATTTTTGAAATCTATCTATGCTTTAAGTAGTTTTATTTGTTGGAAAATGGATAAAATATATAAAAAAATTATAAATGTATTGTCAAGCTAACTTTATAAGATTAGAAAAATACTGTAGGTGCATATTTTTTACCAAGTTATATCATTCAATTCCCCTATAAGAGAATATCATTATGAATTTGCTCCAAGAAAACCTCTTTTACTGATATTGAATGCAGCATTATGAGGAATTTTGAAACGACTGGCAAAAATGAGCTGAATGTATCAATAAAAATTGCCACTTACTAAATAAAAAAAAAACTTTTTGAAGATCTCAAATAACGATTCTGCTAGTTACAAAATCATCGTTTTAAAGTGAATATTTGAGCAACAAAGGCAGTTCTGAGATATTTTTTTCACACACAGCTTGCTATTGTATGGATCTCGGAAAAACTTTCTCAGAAAAGCAAGTAAAGTTGAAGGTATAAACTAATACTTGGAAACTTGACGATATTTTGCAATTGGGAATATCATGATTTTTTTAATTCGAATATATATAAACTAGTTAATATTTCATTAATTATAAATATATACTATGGCTTTACACATTTTCTTCCTTTTCTGTGATATCCTTTTCTTTTTGCTGCTTCTAGTTGGATATATTTGCAAATTCTGTATATTATCCTTAAGGTCAGAAGTGCTGACACAATAAATGAGGCGGAAATAAATAAAAAGCCTCTGGATACTTGAAAACTAAGAGTTAATCCCAACCAGGCAATTACCAAGACCACTGATGGTCGATATTTGTTGTGCAACTCAAAAAATGTTGAGATACCTGCTATTTTTAAAATACTCATTTAACTTCGCTTTTTGAGGAGTTTTTATCCAAGCTATTTTTATTCTAACAAATAATTTCAAGTATTCCTTTGAATAATATATTAATTAATATGAAAATGTTATCTAGATTGTGTTGCAGGTATTATGTTTATAATGTTGAGGTGAGCCAAAATACACTTTCCGAATAATAATACATAGATGAGATGACAAGACAGAAAAGCTCAGAGATGTTACAGCATAGAGGACATATAGAATATATATAGATAGAGAT